>JAVIWB010001395.1:0-216384 GCA_031893035.1 Dermolepida albohirtum | reverse complement strand
CCAATCGTTTGAGGAACACATCGCGATACACAAACTACAAGAGAACGCAAATAAACTCATTGACTGGTGCCACACCTGGCACATTGCGATCAACACAGACAAAACACAAGCAATTGTGTTTAAACGTGAGAAAAAACCACCCGCAACAAATCTGACAATTAACAAAACACACATTAAATGGACAGATGAAATAAAATATCTAGGGGTCACCCTAGATAAAAGACTGACATACAAACAACACGTAAACAATACAATTACAAAAGCCACACACGCCCGTGGCGCGCTGATGATGCTACCTGGAAAGCAATCAACACTAACTCCGAGAACAAAAATACTCATTTACAAACAAATAATACGACCTATCACAACATACGCATCGCTCATATGGCTACACGTCAATAAGACGCTCAAAAACAAACTAAACGCGTTTCAAAACAAAACACTGCGGATGGCACTCAGGGCACCGTGGTACATGAGAAACACACAAATACACAGAGAAGCGGGATTAGAACCGTTAATCACTCACATAAAGAACCGAGCAAAGAGCTTCTACAAAGCCATGGAAACACACAAACGCGACACTTACACACATAATGGAATATCCTAAAACACACCAAAAATACAGTAGGCCAGCAATGGAAATAGATAGTGAAGAAAACGATTGAATATCGAAGGAACAAAACTATCAATGTGAAGATTAATCACACCGACGACTGAGAGCAAAAGGGCAGAGCCCTAGCTCGAATAAACTGCAAAGAAGAAGAAGAAGAAGAACACATTTAATTTTAATTCCGTATATTGATTTCTAAATGCCATTCGTGATTCAAATACCAATCCCGATTTTCTTTCTTTTACACAGCATACACGTCTATTATTCTGTGTAGATAATTTGCTTAATACTTATATTGAAATTAAGATCACGATTTTAATGTATGACAATAATTTCTAGCGTGCCTATTCTCTCGTGTCATTGGTTGATTCAAACATGACCAGTACACTTAACCCCTCAGCCTAGGGGTTCGTTTAAAGGTACCCGCGTGTAAGACACAGAGATTTCTTCTCAGACCATGACAAAGGACACACGCATTCCTTTGACGTGGTCGTGAAGTTGTTTTCCCGCGTTTGTTGTGTTAATGTGTTTAAGTTCGCGTTCGCGGAAAATACCCAGCTTCCTGATCCAGGATATATACATATACATAAACACGCAAGTACACGCATCGCCCGATGCACATTTTAATTTAACTCTTTTTATATTTTATTAAACAGCTAAATATCGTAGACTATCTTTTATTACAGCTTTGCTATTACGTTTATCATATTCTTGTTAATTATCTTTATTTAACACATTCAAGCTTTATTAATTTAACCTGTGAATAAAATTTTAAAGGCATTCCTGTCGTTTTATTTCCACTAATAATCTTTCTTTCAGCTTAGCACACGTCCTGGACTTTTGATGCTCATTGTACACAACTACTAATTATTAACTCCTTACATTAACATTGAAGTAACCGTCCTTCATTTTCTTCAAAGGAGGAGGTAATAATATCAACAATTTCATCACTATCAACCGGAGTATTTCTATCAACAACCCTACGATGAAAACCAAGCAACGAACCTATTGAATTTTCAAATGAAAAATCAACTAGCACCGTAGATCTCATATAAACCTTCATCGTATTACTATTACCATTTAATACAAAATAATTTCGTTCACCTTCTTTAATTCGCAATTGTTGACCAATATATTTTTCTAAATCATGTACATACATATATCGTAAGTACCCTCAGGAACTATTATGTCCAGCCATTGATAGAGATTACTCACCATAGATTTATAACGAAATACATTATTATGCGATCCTGGATTTCGAATTGAATTATAGGTCTGCAAACTTAACATACACATTTCATATTCGCCACTTAAATATATAGGAGGATTCAATGTACATGCTACCTGTGATCCCTTTCCAGACAACACAAAAGTTAAATCATTCATATCTCCATTATCATGATTCATCTTTATATATTTATACCTTTACTATATAAAAATATTATTTCTAACACATTTACACTTTCACTTAATTAACCCTTTCAAAAACAATAAACACAAATGACCGCAGTTTGCCCTATTAATATCTTGATACCTTCTATAATTATACCCTATAACACTATTACCATTCGATAATAAATACTTTTCAACTTCAATCGGAGATTTTAAATCTCCATAACTACCAAAATATCTTATTACATCATTACTTTTCTTATATGCTACCCAATGAGTCCCTTTTCCAACATTATCATCCAAATTTATTATTCCTTTCTCCTTTTTATGTATAATTTTTGGTAAAGCATCTCTACTAAATATACCTAAAAATTTTCCTATTTTCCACCTTCTAACATATTTCTATAAATCATTTTCAGTTAAAGGACTTCGAAGTAAATTCATTTAACCGTTTTTTGACCCAATTCCGTTTGGTAAATACACGCCACAACCCGCTTTATAAGGTTTTATATATAATCCAATTCCAATAGATGTACCACAACCTACTTTATAAGGTTTCAAATATAATCCGCTACCTGCAGTTTTAGACTCCACAGCAAGATTATGACGTTTAGCTTCGTTCATTTGATCTCTTTCTGCTTTAGCTGTATTAACTGCCTTCGCTATGGCTGCAGCACCTCCACCTAATGAACCTAAAGCACCCAAAGCAGCAAACAATGGAATTAAAAGCAAAAATCCACCTTTCTTGGGAACTGCGATTACTCTAGAACGAGGAGGTAATATTCTTCTTCCAGACTTCACTAAACTATGATATGCAGCTTTCACATTAGCCAAAACACCTTTCCTCTTACCAGTATGTCTTATTGCATTACATGCTTGCTTCATTGCTCTCATAAACGACATAGCACCACCAAATCGATTACCCCTTCTACTTCTTCCCCTACCTTTAGTTCTACTTCTTCTAACACTACCATCCCTTAGACTTTTTCTATACTGGCTCCTCATACCCATATCCAATTTTGTTTTTCCTTTCATAGCAACAGCAACTAATGAAGCAGCTAATCTTTCTCCTAAACCTGCGTCTTTACTCTTAATTCGCCCAATAGCCTTTTGGTATAATTTCTCGTCTGCAACTTTGATTTTTAAAACTAATGAACAATGTATATACTCATTTTAATTTTATAACAATTAATGGTATAGAATTAAACATAAATAATAGATATCTTCTCCACTTCGACCCAAACGATCTACCAATTCCTTATGAAATTCGCAATATTTTAAGTTTGTTAAAAGTGCTAATCGAGATTCCACCACATCTTTTAAACGACATAGTTCCAACAAACCTTCATACGCTAAACATAGAAATTTTCTCTTTCTCTATTTTCAATATTCTGGTCGATCCATCAAAACAGTCACTAGACATTTGCAAATTAAAACTACTAATAACTGGAAATACTCCATTGCAATATTCAAAATATTTTTTCAACTTCGCAGTCTCTAATAAAAATCGATCCCACTCTTCAACATTAAAAAGCACACATTGCTTTTTTATGTCCACAATTTTCACCACAGGTACAAAATCAAAGTCTAGTGACAAACCAACACATATCCACTTCGAAGACTTTTGTTCAAAAAGTATGTCCTTTCTCCTACTAAAGGTATATTCCAAGATGGTTCTCGTACATTTTTCTGCACACACATCTACTTTATCCCAAAAATCATTCGCCTGACCCGTTTGAGTAAAAAAAGCTTCTATACAAGGATCCACTTTATAATTTTCAACTTTATTCGTGAAATTACCTTCTTCAATACTAACATTTCTTAATTCACCGTCTTCAATTTTCTGAGAACAATCAGTTTGTTCCTTTATATTAAATGAAAGCTTCATGATAACACACTATTGTGTGTGAGAATAATTCCATAACTCTACCTTTATATATCTTTCTTCACGCACGTAATTATTTTTTGAACTTCATCGAGCTCAGCCGATTCTAAAACTACATTGATCTTGAAATTACTTTTGCAAAAGTTACTAACACCCTCGGACTTAGCCGATTCTACAATCTCCTCATTACCTTCGACATTGAAATGACCTAAACCTTGAAATAACCTTAACACTAAAAACCTCTTCGGTCTCAGCCGATTCTAGAACCTCCTCATTGACGTTAAGCGTTCCAACATGCATTGTGGTTAAGGTCAATGAGGAGGTTCGAGAATCGGCTGAGTCTCTCTACTTACGACGATGTCTTGGTCTACCTGCATTACTACTACTGGTAACAAATGTGCTTGTTTCACGAAGTCAACTATTCAATCTTTGAAATGTATTGATAGATGGGTGCTGCTGGTGTGGATACCGTATTGCATATTCGTCCTTTGCCAAGTATGCTTTTCCATTGAAAAACCCAAATGTCATATACATATCGGCGTTTTCGTTGAAAGTGTACATTACAAATTGCTTGGGATATCGCGGAAATGAGGTAAGTAATGAAAGTGAAAATAATGAAGTTTAAAATGACAAACTTCAAAACTTGACAAATAATTGTTTTTAAATTTTAGTCATTATTCTGGGTCAATGTTATCGTATGTACTTTAACGTAAAAAAGCAGTTAAAGAACTATTTAATAAGGCAAAATATTGGCATGAACCGATTAATTACACCAACGAAGTGTTGTATAATTTAATTTGTATTTTTACTAAAAAACATGGTTTTCGACAAAAAAATTTTAAAAAATTCGAAATATTTTTTGTCGCATATTTTCAACATGGTTTTGTGTACCCAACGACTGACAATACAACATTACTGTATTAGGATTGTCAATTCAGAATTAGTTGAATTTGATGGAGCCTGTGGTTGATTGACTTGATCAATAAGGTTGATATATAACCCCTTTCCACAATTAACTATTTGTAAATTCTGTATAAAGACTGTTTTTATTTAAAAGCAGATAAAGGGAATAAGTTAGTAATTTTGAACAAAAGCGACTATTTTCTAAGAGTGAAAAATTTAATCTCAGAAGGGCCCTATGTTGAATGTACGAAAACTCCATTACCAAAAATGATTAGGGACACAAAAAACGCGTTAAAAAGTTGTTCAAAGTTAATAACCCCGAATCTGAATTATAGGCTAAGTGTAAGTAATCCGTTGATCCCTAGACTATATTGTTTGCCTAAAATACACAAACCAGGCAACTCAATGAGACCAATTGTCTCAGGGATCAACTCCCCTACTTACTTGATATCGAAATGGCTAGTGAATGAATACAAAAATTTGCCCGAAAAACTTGAAAGTCTCTCAGTCAATAATTCATTAGAATTTATCCAAAGGATCAAAGATTGTAAATTAGAAAAAGGAGAAATTTTAGTTTCATTCGACGTAACGTCATTGTTTCCTTCGGTACCGATCCCAGAAACTTTAAAATATTTAGAAGAACTGCTTCACAAAAATAAGATCGAACCAGAGAAAATAAAGGAATACGTGAAATTAACAAACCTTTGCATGTCCCAAAATTGTTTTCAGTTCGAAGGGAAGTTCTATGAACAAAAACAGGGAACTGCAATGGGCAATTGTCTTTCTCCATTCATAGCGGACCTGTTTATGAGTAACTTTGAAATAGAACTAAAAAATAAAGCTAAATATTTTCCTAGAATTTGGGTCAGGTATGTCGATGATATTTTCGCGGTTTTCAATACACAAAAATGCAACTTAAATGATTTCGTTAAACAGTTAAATTCAAAATTACCGACAATTAAATTCACAGTAGAAAAAGAAAACAATGACAAGTTGCCTTTTTTGGACACCTTAGTTATTAGGAATGATCTCAAAATAGAAATTGATATTTTCCGAAAAGAAACCAATGTCAATAGATTCATTACGGCTGACTCAAATCACAGCATGCAACAGAAGATGGCTTCATTCAATTTTCTGATTAATCGTTTGATCAATTTCCCACTAACAAAAGTAAGATATGAAAGAGAATTGAACCTCATTAAGAATATCGCGGTATACAACGGTTTCGATTCGGAAATAATCAATGGATTAATTAGAAAGGCCAACATAAGAAAAACAATCCGTGACACCACACGTCTTTCACCACAGAGCAATCGGGAAAAGCTTTTTGTTTGTTTACCTTTCCATCGTGTGACAAAAAATCTGAATAGTATTTTTAAAGATCGCGGGTTTAAAGTATGTTCCCGCCCCAATAATACCCTTAAAATGCTGTTAGGAAATGCAAAAGACAAAATTGAAGAGAATAAAAAATCGGGAATCTACCGAATTGAATGTTTAGAGTGCAATAGACAATACATCGGCCAAACTAAAAGATCGATCGAAACCAGGTATAAAGAACACCTTTCGCACATAAAATTCAACCGACCGGAAAAATCGGGTATAGCGAGACATGTATTAGAAAATAACCACAGTGTTAATATGGATTGTTTACATTTGATAAAGAACGTGTACAATTATCGCTAACTGGACGCGTATGAAAGCATGCACATCTTAAAGAATTTAAGCCATGTGGTAAACTTTAATGACGCCGGGCCTTTGCAAACCCCTCTCTTCTCTCTACTGAAAGACAGGAGGAACAATATCATAAAACACACATAAATCACACACAGACACTTCCTTGACCATAATAACCTTTTTCAATGTAGTGCATGTTAGTTTAAGTAAAAGTATTTTTTAAATCTTGTGAAACAGACACAGTGCACATCTTGGTTTTCAACGGTGCGGATCGCGTACGGAGTTTGTTTTTTCGTACAGTTTTTTCGCCGTGTTTTACCAGGTGCACTTTGAAATTATCTGCTGATGATGAAAACTTGGTTGTCGAAATGCGTATACAGAATTTACAAATAGTTAATTGTGGAAAGGGGTTATATATCAACCTTATTGATTAAATTCAGAATTAATCATAGAATCGTGCTACCAGACAATTATCCTTGAATTTCTGTAATTTCACCATATATATTTATAATTTAATTTAAGGAATGACTTTTTTATTATAATTCGTCATTTTAAATTTGACATCGATTTTAAATTATATTATTTTGTATTTCGATATGCCTATAATTTCATAGACAGATAAAATATAAAAAATAATAGACATGAAATAGTTCTACAAAAAATTTGATATATTTCGTCTTTTCTATTTTGTTTCTAATAAAAGAAAACGTAAAATGTTTTGCATCATATACAGCTTGATATGTTGTAATTTTACATACAGATAATATTTATCGTAATAAATTTAAGTAAGGGGCCGGATTAAATTTCAGCACAGGTAGACATAAGTAAGAGTTTATGTCTCTAATAGCTGAGACCATACGAATAAAAATTTCAGCGAAAGAAAATCGTTTCAAAATATACTCTCTTACAAGGGAAGACATCAGAAAAATACCTTTTTTACTTATTTAAAAAACATTTTGGTAAAATAAAATTATGCGAATGTTAAAATACTGTTGCCCAACTTACCATATCAGTTTTAATTATGCCCACTATTTATAATTTGACTAATTTTTAGTGTTAATTTCCTGTTTCAAAAATAAAGGCCATTTTTCTCAAATTAGATTTTATTTTTACATAAAATTTGCAGAAGATGGATTTATAATCTCAATCAATTGCGCTAAAATTACTGCTACTCAACTAAATATATGTACAAACTTAGAATTACAATATTTTCATACATATATGTGTGTATATCACTCAGTTTCAATGCATGGATATTGCTATATGTAGCGTAAACTTTTGGATAACCTGTTATTGTATTACTGATGATTGAAAGTTAACTAGGTTGATCATGTAATGATAGTGTTCTTAAATATATTAGTATACTTTTGGAGGTATCAAATAATCACCAAATAAGACTACACCACATACATACATACACACATATATGTTTGTATATATGTATATATATATATGTCAAACGAAAAATACAGTGATATATATGTTTATACTTATATACATATGAGAGGCAATATCAGGATAAGTTCTATTACTGCTTCGCCCAATTAATTCTGTAAAAATATACAGATATATTACTAGTATTTTTGGTCAATCTCTATATGTATATATACATACATACTGTTCGATATATACAAAATATATGTATGTAGGAATTGTGCACCAAAAAGTTAAATACATGTACTAATTACATGCTGATTTTTATTCAAATGTTGGAAGAAAAACTATATGTTTGTGTAAATTAATAAAAAAATATTATTCCAGTCTTTCTTACTCCAATAATAAGAGTAATGTTGATAATATACAACTTTAGACGGTACATGCAAAATCTGAGAGCTTCCTTGTTGTGATCTTCTTTTTATCTACATTAATAAACACATTTCTATAGAATATATGGAAAACATAAACAGTTGTATTAAAATTGACCTAGGTACAAAACATGATCTCTTGGTGTATAATTTGTGTAGTTACAAAGTTTCAGAGAGAATTTCCATTATTTGAAAGTTTCCAAAATATTATGAAAATAATTTTTGTCAAATAATATTTTTATCTTTAATTACACATAAATACAGGTAGATACATTTCATTATATGCCTACCGGTCAATATTGAACGGAAATATGTAGAAGGGTATTCTAGGCTGTCTAACTTCTGAATAAGCTATATGCATTGTTCTTAAATGTTAATAATTCATTTCTTTTGGTTATTTTCATTCGGTTTTATAGCAGGCGATTGAGCTGGAGTTGGTTCATCTTGAAAAAGTGGATTCCTTACTTCCATCTCACCAATCTAAAATAGAAACTAACTATATAAATTCTGGTAGGAGCTGCGATACAAAATATACATTAATGATTATAATTTTTTATAAAAAAATTAAGAGCCACTTGAGTTATAACTCAATGTATTTTTATACATGATAATGTTTCCGACTTTCAATTACTTACAACAGGAAAGATTTGTATCAAAAAATATTTTTAGTATGCTAATTTAATGCAGATACATAAACTAAGTATACAATTTTTGTTAATATTATATTATTTTTCAAATGGGTTTCTTTGACGTTGAAAAAACATACGAACAAAATATTTTCCTTGTCAAAACAAAATAATTGTTTGAAGAAGTAAAAAACACAAGTATTAATAGTAGCTAGTAGCACAATTGTCCTTTCTCTTCAATAATTAGAACTGCCAAGTCAGCAGGGCTATCACAATCCTCCGCAACAAAGTAAATAATCAAATATGTAGTAATAAAGAATGTTTTAAATTGCGTGGTTTTTTTTTAAGAATAAATAAAATATAGATGGCGCACTGAATTTGTCTGGGTATGTGGGCATTTAAAAAGTGCGATGTATGACATTTATAAAAATGGCTTCGTACACGCTACAACAACGCGTTCAAATTGTTGAATTATTTTATGAAAATCAGCGTTCTGTGAAAAGAGTTATTAGAAAATTACGTGAATTTTATGGTGCACATAATGGTCCATCTGAAAGCACTATTAGTCGAACTATTAAAAAATTTCAAGAGACCGGTTCCGTGGAAGATCAAAAAAGTGATAAATACAGTTGTAGTGGTCGTTCACAAGAAAATATTGGTTTGGTTCGTAAAAGTGTTGCTGAAGATCGTGAAATGTCCATTAGACGACGTTCATAACAATTTGGACTTAGTGGATCAACAACATGGCGTATTTTACACAAGGATTTCGCTCTGAAGATATGTAAGATTCAAATAACTCAGGAACTGAAGCCATTAGATCATTTAAAACGTCGTTCATTTGTCAATTTCATCAATGAACAACCAGCTGATTTTTCTAAAAAAATAATATTTTCCGATGAGGCACATTTTGAACTTGGTGGCTATGTTAATAAACAAAATTGCCGTATCTGGGGTGAGGAAAATCCACGAATTATTCATGAGAAACCTATGCATCACAAACGAGTTACTGTTTGGTGTGCATTATTATAATCGGACCATACTTCTTTGAAAATGCTGCTGGTGAAACTGTAACCGTCAATGGTAATTGATATCGTCGGATGATAACCAAGTTTTTGGGGCCTGAATTAATGAATATTGATCTAGAGGACATGTGGCAACAGGATGGCGCTACACCTTACTTTGCACACGAATCAATTGATTTATTGAGAGAAAAATTTCCTGGACGTGTAATCTCAAAAAACGATGATGTTAATTGGCCACCAAGATCATGTGATTTGACACCGTTAGACTATTTCCTTTGGGGTTATGTGAAAAGTCAGGTTTATAAAAACAATCCACAATCAATTCCTGCTTCGAAAGATGAAATTATTTGTGTCATTGGTGAGATAGAGCCTCAATTATGTCAAAATGTCATTGAAAATTTTAACAAAAGAGTGGGCTTCTGTGGAACTGCAATAGGAGGCCATTTGGCAGATATTATTTTTCACATATACCATAAATGTTATAACTGACACTTCACTTACCAATAAAAAGTTTTTGAAAATGAATGCAAACTATTTGTTTTATTTATTCTTTAAAAAAACCGCGAAATTTGAAACACCGTTTATATTACTGCATCTCCTAAAAGTTTCATGTATCGAGTGGTTGCGTTTTTTACTGTTGTAGAGTTGTTTTTACATTAATGTTGTCTTATTTGCTTTTTAAATTTAACATTTAGAATTTATCGCCCCACATGGCATTTTATTCTGCGCAGTGGACTATGTGCTGTTGTAACAGTACGTGTAATTTTTGGGATAGAATATTTTTATTTTCTATTTTTATTTTTAATTTCATTCAAATAAAGCTGTTACTTAAGTGGTATTTACAAATGTAAATGTATTGTTATAATTCTCAGAAGGAAGGCCTTAATAATTTATGGTAATTATATTAATTAAATTTAAGTATATTTATGAATGTTTTCCCTTAATATATTATTAATGTACTTCTCAGAAAGGATCTAAATATACAATGCATTGTATATAGTTGGAATGCATTTATATTTGTGTTATAGATTTAATTTTAGGAAAAAGCAATAATTGTTAATCCTTTAAATACAGCCAACATATTTTTGTATTTTCTTGACTGTAATCCCGAAAATGTTTTATTAATATATTTATGGTCGTTATATTATAGGTTTTCCTATTTTGCATATTGTCGGTTCCGTTTGTAAAGAATGTTTGACTTATATAATCTATTGCATATTTTCCTTAATGTATTCCAAGAAAAATTTCAATTTTACAGTTTAGTTGCATGTATTACGTATGTTGTTTGTGATATATGATATGCATTTAGAAGTAATAACCCAGATAGGCGGAAGAGGATAATCCCTTTGTGTTTAGAGTACGTGATAGAAATAGGTAATTTTATAAATAGTCTGGGAATTTAACAAGAGTAACTGGGGCTTCAAAGCTCACAAGAGAGAGTTGGACCAAAGACAAGAAGATAGTTGAACTCGAGGACAGATAGAAAAGAGAGGTAGAGTTGGACTTGTACAAGTTGCCGTTCTACTCAGAGGGCGTACGAATTGTCTGATACGAAGCATATCAGTCAATTTTTTACCAAAAACTAATAGTGTGATTATATATATCGTCCCTACAAGTATAGATCGATAAACATCGTTTAAAACTATTCACAAACGAATAATTAGTAGTACAAGTCAATGTATTGGTAAACGTCCGAAATGGAGACTATCTGCAGTCGAAGAAGATAAGTGCGTGTACTTATAAACAGAAAATATATATGATAAAAAAAGTTATATAATAGGTGTCTTTTTAAGAGCTTGAGAACTTAAAATGATAATACAAGACAGAAATATTGTTGGAATGAAATTTTTTTTATTATAATCTGGTAGATAATTTCATGGCATTTATTTTTTAAATATGATTTCCGGCATATGTCCGCTGCGGCTACGAGTTACATGGTCCATTCGATCAGTTCAATTTTTGACTACTTTTTCCAATAAATTTGGCCGTATGGTGTCCAATGGTGGCTTGAATATTGGCTATCAATGCTTCAAGAGTTGCTGGTTTGTCGCCATAAACCAATGACTTAACATAGCCCCATAAAAAGTAATCCAGAGGTATTAAATCGCACAAACGAGGGGGCTAGTGAGCAGGACCACTTTTGGAAATAAAGTTGTCACCAAATTGATTTTGCAATAAATCGATTGTTAAGCACGCTGTATGGCAAGGTGCGCCATCTTCTTGGAACCAAATGTCGTCGATGTTTAGCTGATTAATTTTTTAAAACAAAAATTCAGTCAGCATAGCTCGATATCGCTCGATATTCACCGTAATGGCAGCTCCTTCTTTATTTCGAAAGAAATAAGTACTGATGATGCCGCCAGCGCGTAAACCGCACCAAACAGTCAATTTTAATGGATGTAATGGTGATTCGTTAACGGCTTGAGGATTTTCTTCACTCCAAATACGGCAATTTTGCTTATCGACGTAGAGCCATTTAACCAGAAATGAGCTTCATCACTAAACACAATTTTTTGATAAAAACGCTCTTTTTTGGCCAGTTTCAAATGAACCCAATCAGCATAAATGTGAGGTAAACGATGGTCGTTTGGCTTCAATTCTTGCACGAGCTGTATTTTATGGGCACGTAAGCCAAAATTCTCCACGTGGTCGAAGGACAAAGGCCAACAAGTTGAGAACCACGACGAATCGACATTTCGGCGTCTTCTTCAATAGTTCGCGCTGCAGCAGCAATATTCCCTTCGGTACGCACATTTTTTTGTCTTGTTGATGGTTTTGAATCGAGAAGGGTAAGATTACTGCACGAATTGCTTGCTCATTAGGCCGATTATGTTGACCGTAAAATGGACGAAGTACTATATGAACTTCGCGAACAGATTTATTTTTTTCAAAGTAAACTTCCACAATTTGGAAGCGTTGTTCTGGCGTTAAACGATTCATGATGACTTGCCAAACCTTACTGAACAGAAACGTCAACACAGTTTGACACTATCAGCTGTCTTAAAAAACACCCATTATAATGTTAATTTTGTTCTGTTTTAATTCTTATTCTTTATAAAAAATCTCTCCGAAAACAATTTTGAATCTCGTTGAACGCGTAAATATTTTATCTTTCCGCTATTTAAATAAATGGGTGTTTATATGTGAGCATCCTCTTCGTAATCTTAATCGCCCTGAGAATTATTACTTATAGAGGAAGTAGCATCTTTATGTAATTGTAAAGTCATATGTTTAATTCGGCTTTCTAGCCGATGCATTGTGTTAAAATATAATAAATTATTACATTTTCTCTGGTCCTTGTATTATTATTATTTAAAGCGCCCAACAAAATATAATGATATATATTTATAAAGAAAGGATCAGTAACATATTCACCTATTATTGAATATATCATTATTTTGTTAATGTTACGACTCACCTTAATTATATGAGAACTTTATTCAATGATATGTAGTTTTTGACTTCGTAAAAAATTTTTTTTTTATGTTTCACATTGTGATTTTACAATTTCTGGCCCTGATCAAGAACATATTTAACTGTTAAAAAAATTTCGGCTAATAAAATATAAGAGTAACAATAAGGTCTCCGATACACTGGTCTGTCGACACCATTCGGTAGCTCTATTTATAATGCAAAGACATGTTTCTTCGAAACTCCGAGTCAGTAGATATAAAACAGTAAATGATCTTGTATTCTTGTAAGGGACAAAAAGTTAAAGCTAACCATCTGTATACCGAAAAGTCCTACAAAGACTAACCGCAATCTTAAATAAATGGTAATCTAGAGCATTGATACGGAAAACTACCAGTCGGAAGCATTTAATGAAAGTGTTAATTAAAAGGAACAACAACTTGTTCTAATAAAATTTCATCTGATCTATAAAAAATTTTTGCATGCCAATCTACAAAATATTCAAATGCGAATATTACAGCAAATATAAATATTAGAGAAAGAAAATGTAAAATTAAATAATAAAATTACCTTTTGCAGCTAGTAAAAAAAGATGTAGCTGCCGAAATAATAAAAAGAAGAAAAATATACCGATAAAAACAAATTCGAAGGTGGATAAGAAGCCTAAACGAAACAAAGTAAAGGATGTACCATACACCACCATAGTAGTAACAAACAATAAAAAGTCTAAAAAATTTCTCTCGCTTTCGTCAGTAATAGTTGGTAAAGAGGCAGCTACCGTTACTAAACTTCAAGCTTTGAGGACTATATAGAGACATGTTAATGAGTGGAAATAAATTCAAAATTAGGAGAAGAATAAAAAACTTTATCGGAACTATTAAACAAAATACAGACATAATTATAAAAATAAACAAAGTTAGTAAAAAATTTTCTGAAAATTTAAAGAACAAAGATACAAAATTTTAGCTGTCGTCAGTAAACTAATTTTCACTTTGCTGATGACAACTATGGCTGAAATTAGAATTTCATTCAATATGTTCATGTTGAAGTGTACCTATAATCAAGACATTGATAAAATTTACTAGGTAAAATATATCTTATGAATAGGAGTAGAAACATAACCACTAAAAAATAATTTAGTATTATAATGAACAGATAAACATACATTTCAGTCAGCCTTTATCGAATCCAAGGAAGAATATAACAGTTTATTGAAATCAGAAAAGAATAAGTTATTTCAAAATAAACTAGAAAAATCTGATAATAGATCTAAAACTGCTTGGTCTATAATACGTGATATTGTAAATACGAATGTAAAAAATAACCCACTTACAATTCATACTCAACAGCGAGCAAATTAACTTAACAATTACTTTATAAATTCTGCTTACAAACTGTCTAAGTCTGATTCAAATGTTTATTCTATTAGTGACATTCCCCTAGGTTCGCAAACTAAGTTATTTTTTGAGAGCGTTACAATAACCGAACTACGGTCTACTATTGAAGGAATCAGAAACAAAAATAGCACTGGGATTGATGATGTGCCAATATCCATAATAAAAATGTGCAAAGAAATAATACTGAAACCATTATGTAGTATCATAAATACATCTTTTGAGAGTGGAGTATTCCCTAGAATGCTTAAGTACTCAATTGTAAAACCTATTTACAAGAAAGGGGACCCTAAATTATTTGAGAATTACAAAATGGTGTCATTACTATGTACATTTTCAAAATTTTTTGAAAAAGTGGTACATACCCGTATTTACAAATTCTTTGCTGAAAACAGTTTGTTTAGAACAACACAACACGGTTACTTAAAATCTAAAACCATTGAAACTGCTATTTTCGAATTTACTCAAAACCTGGTTACAACTTTAGTTAACAGAAAAATTGTCTGTGGTATCTTCTTAGATATGTCAAAAGCATTTGATTGCGTAAAGTTTGATATATTGATAAAGAAATTAAATCGGTAAGGTATTCCAGATGTAGCCTTAAAATGGATTGAATCCTATTTAATAGAACGAAAGCAAGTCGTAAAAGTTAAAAATGTAGTGACTATGGGTATACTGCAGGGTAGTGTCCTGGGTCCTATACTTTTTATTATATTTATAAACGATCTCATATCTAATACTGATAATTGTTATGTTATTAATTATGCAAATAATATCACTTTACTATTTAAAGCTGAAACTGATCCTGAATTGATAAAAAAGGAAATTTTATAATGGAGAAACTAGAAAAGTGGTTAAATGATAATAATCTCATATTAAATATAACGAAAACTAAATGCGTACTTTTCAAAAGGTACCATACTCATACTCCACAAGACATAACATTACATAATAAAACTTATAATTTTGTAAATAGTGTCCCATTCCTAGGTATAACGATCAATGAGTCGCTAACTTTTACTGAACACGTCTTCAAACTAACCAAGAAACTAAGTAACACTAATTACGGGTAACACTGGTCAATAATACAAATAAGGATATAGCTAAGCTATTTTATCATTCAAATTTTTATAGTCAACTTAGATATGGTGTCATTTTTTGGGGGGCTCTTATCAATAATTTAAAATCTGTCTTTGTAGTTCGAAAGCAAGCAGTACGAATACTGAATAATATGAGACACAGAGATAGCTGCAGGGGTGCTTTCAAACGAGAAAATATGCTAACAACTGTAGGAGTGTATATATATATGAATGTATTAAATTTGTCTGGGCTCATCCAGAAATTTTTGAATCCAGAACTGTAACTTTAACTTACAATACCAGGCACGACCTAAAATATTTATATCCTCGCCATAGACTGTCGTTATGTCAACGTGGAGCATACTACTCTTGCATGAAATTATTTAACGAATTACCCAGGGAGATAAAATCTTTGGAAAATTACAGTGCAATGAAAGGTAAATTGTATAAATTACTTTGCAATATAGAGCCATACTCATTAGAGGAATATTACAACTATTTAATAGTACAGTAGATCTAGAAATGCTTTGTTACTTTTTTTTTACTTATTTTCGTGTACACACTTTAGAATTGAAAAGATTGTGTTGTTAGTCCACTGAAAATTAAATAAATGACTATGACTATGACTATAACATATCACTTTTGCTTTAGAGAGCCAAAATGTATAAAATGTCCAGTCTGACAAAATAAAGTAGTTACCATAATTAGCAACAATAGTTGCTAAAGAAAGGCAAAAAATTAAAAATAAATAAATCAAGGAGAGATTTCATTCCCAAGATATGGAACGGAGTATAAAAGACGAGACAACATTGAACAGCCAACACGACAAAAACTGATAAGCATATTAAATCAAAACAAAGTAAAAGTTGATCCCGAGTAGTAGTAGCAAATATACTTAACAATCTCCCTTTAGTGGCGAACTTCATCGAAAGGGATTTTAACATAAAAAATAAATTGAGGGTTCCGATTAACTATCGCTAAAAGTAAAGACCTCTGTGATGCAGCTATTGACCTTTAATATAATTTCATATAACATATTGGCTTAATGATCTTAATAAATTGTCAGATTCGATAGTCTTTTTTGTAAGTAGAAATATGCCAAACAGTAAAATTCCAATTTTAATTGTTTACTCCCTGGAAACCAATTAAAATGAAAAGACCTATCGCGTAATATCTCTAATTCGAAAAGCAAATAGCAAATAGATTGAAAGTAATACCGAAAAGGCAGAAACATTTATAAAACATTTAGAACAACAGGAAGATTCAACAAATTTTGCTACACAAAAATAACTTTATATTACATCCACGATTTCAAGTTGAAGATCGATCTAGAAATTGAATTGAAACATGTACCACAACTATGAAAGGTAACCCAAGTGATTGATAATAATATCGAAACCAGAAAAATCCCTTAATCAAGTTGCTTCCTATAGATAAATTTTCTTACTTCCTATAATATCTAAGTTTTAAAAAATGTCGAAACGACTAAAGCCTACAGTTTAGTAAAAAATAAGTAATTCCACTGCATCAGTTTGATACATTACAATCAACCAAGTTCCTAGAAATATTGGCAATATTAATAAAACATTAGAATAAAAGCACAAGCGTTCAACAAAATATGGCATGGTGATTTAATTCACTGAAATTAAAATGAAAATGGAGGCAGACAGACCCTAGTTCTTTACCTCTTATACATTTTTAATTGGAAAGTTAGCTGCTAACTATCTTTGCTCTAATATAGTGATAGTCACTGGAAGAACAAATGAAGAATCAAGAAAATACCTTCATGAAAATCTAGCTATAAAAAACCTGTGATTTGCGAGATTGAAGTATACGCCAGAATTCATGAAGAAAAATTCCACCAGTATATGAATGTTATGATATTGCAATGCTTTGAGCGGCATCCTACGTGCATGTTGTAGGATACTGATTCAAAACAACAACCCTTTGAATTAGTTGCTTGAATAATGTAAATGAAAAGGCAAGTGTACAGAAAACTGGTGCACAATGGGAAACTAAAAAACACCAATGAGCGAACTCAGTCCAAATAAAGACTAGTTTCAATGGTTTAAGTGTAAGGTGATGCAAAAAATGAGTACCAATTTGAAGATGTTTTTCTTATAAAGTATTTCAGAAGGGAGAAATAGAGTCTTACTGAAACATAAATATCGTAGATGTAAAAGACCATGCAAAATTTTGTATGTTGAAGAAAAGCTCTTAGATGTCATAAACAGATAGATAGATTATTTGAGGTGAACGTTATAGAATCCAATTAGTATTTTCTACAATAGTGTACTTAGCATTCTGAGAAAATTGTTTGTATAGTACCTGTTTTAAAAAGAAAGATTTGGACGGAACTGGTACAAACTCATTAATTGTACAGATATATTATTTTCAGATCGTTTCTCAATCAATTTTGAAAGAATTGAATTGATATATTGTCTTCGGCACCGATTGGCTGACTGCAGCCAAAGTTGAAGTTCTTGGAGAACAAGTTGATAGAATATTTAAATGAAGTATTTTTAGAAACATGAAAACGGAAATGGTTTATAATACGTATTTGTTATGCGTGGAAGTAGAGAACGTACGTCATGACGTGCCTACAATTTTGATTTAAATTCACCAAATTTCTCTTTCTAAATTTCCCTTCTGGGGGCTTTGGATATACGCCAGAGAAAATTTATAGTACATGACAAACATATCTTTTAAATAATGAATAGTATTAAAGAAACGCGATGTTCTTGTAAAGGAAATCAATTAATTATAAGTAAGTCGATCATATACCGATCATTTACCGATTAAATATTTTAGTTAAATTAAATTAAATAATGATATTTTGACTTGTCTTACAGCGTTCCTATTACTTAGTAGTAATAGGAACGCTGTGAGACAAGTTAAAATATCATTATTTATTCTCTTATAATACCTAATAGTAGCTATTAGAAACTGACAGTTGATTAACAAAATATGTATTTAATTTGCGTAACGCAAATATTTAAATAAATATTTGCCATTTAAGTAAAATTTGTTAACTTGTATTGTGTCTACATAAGTTTTTCAGTGTCTTTTCTGATCAAGTAAAAAGCCATCTTAAATTGACACAAAAAACCTTAAGAAGTGTATCTGAAGTATTTTTCATTAAATGTGCGACCATAATTTAAATTTTAACCTTGATTATGGACTGAAGAACATACCTTAAGTGCATGGATATTTTAATGAAGCTTTTATACCTGTGAGTACACCAAATATCATACGTTATTAATTGTAATTTTTTAAAACTATTATTTTAATCCATCTCGAATGTTTATTTAAAATTTTAATACGTACTGGCGCTAATCCTGCATATTCATATACTGTATAATCTCCTTCTTCATTTTCTTCATCGCTATCAGCATCAGATACTGATCCACGTCGTTCATTATCAGCTCCTCTACAAGCAAGTTATTATATTAATAGTCAAACGAATATTCAAATTAATTGTAATTATATATACCTTTCCATAGCAATAATTTGTTGTTTTTGGTGTTGGTAATGATACATCTGAGCAGATTGGGCCAGTCGTCTATCTCCTGATGGCGACATCTCTTTATTAGGTCCAGTTATTCCATAAGCAGGATATTCAACATCCGACGCGTTTTTTACATGTTTTTGCAGACTAAAATAAAATAAAAAATTTTTATTTTATAATTTCTTTGTGAATTGTAATATGGCAACTATATAAGAAATGCCTTTATTTGTTAATAGTTTTACTAGAATAACTAATATAAGTATAAGACGCAATAACTATTCCAGACACAATATTTTCAACTGAATCTTGAAATATGTTTTATATAGTAATTTATAAATAATCCCTGACCGCAATATTCGTGCCATTTAGTGATTAAAATGATTTTATTGAATGACAAACAAATCTCAATTTAAAGGCACAAGTTATTTAAAATTTCTCTTTTACAAGTATATTATCAATATTTGGTGATGGCATTCTTTAATTACATTTTTTATTCTTTTTGGTATATTGTCAACGCAAGCCTTGATAACTATTAAAGGCCGGGACCTACTGACGTTATGCACGACTAGATAATCCCGGCGGTGTACGTTTTATTGATGTTGGTACACAATTTTTATAAAAATGTTTCTAATCCGTCTTCTTATAAACTGAGCCCTTTCAATCATCCCCTTCATTCTTATTTCGTTGCTGAATACAATCTGCTGAAAATGTCCAGAATTAATTCAAAAATTATTCATATGGTTGACATACATATAAATTCATTCTTAATTTGTCTTGAGTTTCTCCAATCATCGATAGTGTAATTTTTGCGAAATTTTGCTCACCTTTTTTATTAAAACTGTCAAATTTGTTTTTTCGACGAGACGCTTACACTTTAAACGGAGTTCGTTTAGGCGCCTGTATTCGAATATTTGATGGGCTTTTTCTTTCTTTTCCATAATTTCTATTGCCTCTACCGGACAACATTCAAGTTTCTGAGCCCGACTGGTAGTTAGCCTCTTTCTAACACCAGATGGTCTTCCACTTTTTGTAGAGAGAATATTTTCTTTCACTAAAATGACAATACATTTCTCGAGTAACTTTATCCTTCCAATTTCACATTACGAACAATCTCCTGCACCCATTGCTAAATATTTTTTCGCTATACCCGTATGTGAATACTCTCGAACGGAGACGAATAAAACTCAAAGCAACTAACTAGTGCGCGAGTCTTCACAATATCATATGGAAGCAAGAACAATAAATACTATGTTGTCAACAACACAGTTGAAATTGTACATGAATTGTACTGCGGGCTCGTTACTCAGGAACTGCCCAGGGGATCGATAGTAGAAACTAAATAATATGCCGATACATTCCTTAGAAAGAAATATAGATAAATAGAACATATTTAAAAAATATCTAGAAATTGTATTTTCTACTTCAAACAGGTATGTCTAATTATATTACATTTAATACATAAAATTAATAAATAGTCCAATAAAATAAAATTGTTATATCAGTAAGTGACACTAATGTTATTGTTAGGGACTGTAGATCTATATTTTGTTTATACTAGAAAATTTGTTTTTGAAATTGCAACTATGGAAACTAAAAAGGGATTTAATTTTTTTCCATTAAATATTTTAATAATTTTAAATGTTATTTCTTAATTTTTTAGTATTATTAGTAGAGCGGCGATGAAAGTGGCAATACCATAGGCGGTACGGTAGAACGGGCAATTGGTGCGCAGTGAATGAGATCATTCACATCAAATACAATACGGTTCACGGTTAGTGTTTATAATAACTTCACACAAACATGTCGCGAAAGTCTGTGCCGTTTGCTACGTCGGTTAGAAAATACATAGCAGAATTTCCCGATTTAAAGTATGATGGATGTGCAGTTTGTGTTTGGTTTGTAATAAGCGACTTATAATACGGAAGAAAGACAATTGTAAAAAACATGTGAACAGTACAATACATAAACTGAACAAAAGAAATGAAATACCTTATGCAACATTCCTTTATGATTTTTTATTTATGTTGACTGCATGTAATTTGCCGCTTCGTTTAATCAGCAAACGCCCTTTTCAAGTGTTCTGGAATAAATATGTGCCAAATTATAAATTACCTGCAAAAAGAACTTTACAGAAACATTTGCCACGTTTAAGAGAGAGGCTTGAAAATATAGCAAGAAGAGAATTGCATAATAAAAATGTGTGGATTACTGTAGATGAGACTACTGATTTAAAAAAAAATAGTATAATAAACGTAATCGTACGTATTTTATCAGCCAACACATTTTCACACCCCTATTTGTTAGCCTGTAAACGTATACAAGCATGTACTGCGGCAAATATTCGGCAAATAATAATGAACACCTTAAAGAAATTTCACATTCATAGTACTCAAGTCTGCATGCTTGTAACAGATGGTGCTGCTACTATGTTACTACTCGGACGTTTGCTAAAAGTAACTTTTCCTAAATTAATACACATAACTTGTGTACTCCATGCTCTTCATTTAGTTGCTGAAAATGTTAGAAGTAGTTATAAAAACGTTGATCATTTGATTGGATCCACCAAACAAGTGTTTCTTAAATCGCCTAAACGACTTAAAGAATTTCATAAAACTTGCCCAGATATTTCGGAACCACCGGAACCCATTCTTACACAATGGGGTACGTGGCTAAATGCAGCTTTTTATTACCATAAGAATTTTCACAAAGTTAAATCCGTTATATCAAAATTTAGGCCAACCGAATCCCAAGCAATCAGAGACAGTCAACATCAATTTGAAAATCCCCAAATTCTTGAAGATCTGCATACGATATATAACAATTACCATCCATTAGTAGAAGCAATTACAAAACTTCAAAACGAAAACGATTCGCTGCCCTTAGACGCATCACTATGCATAGTGCAAAATGTGACCGCTCATTTGCATAGCTTTACTGACGCTGCTGGTGTACGAGCTCATCAAAAATTATTAAGTGTTTTAAAAAAAATCCGGACTTGCATGTTTTACGAACTATTTATGACAAATGTGCAAATAGTGAGCCCTGGAATGATTTTGAACAACAGCTTCTTTCTGCCAAAATTACATCAATAGACGCCGAACGATCTTTTTCTCTATACAAAAACATTTTCTCGTCGCGAAGGACGTCATTTACAGAAGCAACCGTAGAGACGTATGCAATGATGCAGATGTACAGTTACTTCCACAACACATTACCAGGGTTATGAAATTACATATTACTAGGTAAGCACTAATTGTGTAAGAATAAGTCTAGACACGGCACTGCTATGGACACTTTCGCCGCAGTTTATAATTTACACTTAAACACCAACCGTGAATCGTATTGTATTTGATGTGAATGATCTCATTCACTGCGCACCAATTGCCCGTTCTACCGTACCGCCTATGGTATTGCCACTTTCGTTGCCGCTCTAATTATTAGTGATATACGTGATCAAAACCAAGACCTAATGTCTAACGGGGAAACTTTACACACTAAGCAATCTGGAATTTCTAAGACATATAGATCTTAAAAGAGACTATCACAATCAACTTCAACCGATTCATGCAAAGAAGCCAACAAACTCAAAAGAAATAGAGCCACAATAGATTTGAAAAAATCACAGTAAAATATGTTTTGTGACTACTTCTATAAGATTAAGATGTTTAGAAGAGTATGGCGAGGAAACCAGAAATAATATCAGAGCTTTGCCAAACTCGTTTTGAAGCACTGGTTTTAACAATCAAAAAATTCCATTGCTCTCAATAATGCTCCCGGTCGCGCCAAATCTGACTTTTAATGCTCGAATTGGTACTAAATCTTCATCTAGCATTTGATTTTGGTAATTCATGTTTGTCTTTCAGAATTGGCCGTCTCACAGAAATAGCCTTTGCTGGTTCATTACTAATATAATAACTAATACTTTTTTAACTGATGATATGTGGCGAAGGTAGTTTAATTCTTCTTGGAATAAGTGATATTTCTTCGGACTTAGTTTTAAGTTTGTTTTTTTCAAACTTACTAGAGACCTCTGCCAAATTTTTCAGGATTTGCTGAAGTATTATGATGTCCAAATCAAACAAATATGCCAGTCCAGTTCTTGCAGTACTGCTTTCTCAAGTCATTCCCCGACAAAATGTTGAGTGTCCTCGAAAGGGTTTTAAAAACAAATTAAAACCCTTTCGAGGACACTGAACACAATCAAGCTCTGGACTCCATGTTGAGACAGTGATATAGTTGTGTGTACCGGGACATAGTGGGAGTTAGTCAGTTCGTGTCTGTTACAACTGACTGATTCTAGTTTCTCGATCCTCTTCACGTTCAGCCAATTCTGGACATGGATGAAATCGATATGGATTCTTAAAGTGGCCACACTCGTTCAGTCAAGCATGAAAAAGAATCATTTACATTATCGCCATCGTTGCTCAATGTTCTCAAATCATTTCTTTCCATTAACTGATTAATCAATGTATTAACTGTTTCGAATAACGCTATTTATGCTAACATTCTAACTAGTAGTACAAGCAACTAGAGTTAAAAATCAATTAGTAAAATCCAAAATATTCCGTGCCATTTTGGAAACCAGCTTAAAGAAAAAGTAGAGTTGTACTGAGTAGAAATATATGGACTTTATGAGCAGTCTATATGAAGGTGGTTTCGCGTATTGCTTATTACCAGATTCTTTGATGCCTATTACACATTTGCTTCTGTAATAGAACTACTAATTGTAAATGATACTGCCCATTAATTTTTTTTAACCGAATATATTAATAAGATACGTCTCATGATTTCTGTTTGTGTTAGATTTGTTTTTTCAGATAGTAGCAGCTTTTCTATGGAATCAAGACCTTTCGCAAACTGTTACTATTACTTTTAGACGTTTAGCCTTGCCCCATTTGCATACTCCCAGCTGATTTTACTCCAGGACATGAGCCAATGTGTCCGAAATGGTTCTGCCAGCGGTTTTTGACACCGTTGATGAAAGTTTGCAAAGCTAGTTGCTCAATAATAACTTCAGGAGCAGATGACAATGCTAATTTTCTAGCGAGTTTCTAAATGCGAGATTATGGTCCTATAATTCTGCTGTTGGTTTTTCGGAATCGTTTGCAGAATATTCAAAGCTTCTGTTTCGGTTTCCTTTGTCCTCTTTCCGTTTTCCGCGTCATTATTGTCAAAAGATACAAAAGATCGGATATAACTGCAATCTGTGGGATTCTCGTGCGGGAGTTCTCCAATTTTGCTGCTTCTATTTGTATTCTTTGTATCCACTGTTCTATATTTTCTGGAATTCGTTAGCAACAACAGAAAAAAATACTGATTATTTTTATCACTATTATCGATTTTCACAGGTTAATATTAGTTTAACTAATGATCCCTGCCACACGATTATTACTTATATAGACCTCTCGGTACCCAGTCAGATAGCACGGTAGTTTATGAACATCAAGACTGGGGGAATATTTTCAGCAGTTTACTGCACTGTAGTCAATAGAATTGTAATTTTTATTTCAAAATGCAGATACAAGTATTTTCTACTTCAAACAGGTATGTCTAATTATATTACATTTAATACATAAAATTAATAAATAGTCCAATAAAATAAAATTGTTATATCAGTAAGTGACACTAATGTTATTGTTAGGGACTGTAGATCTATATTTCAAAATGTAGATACAAGTATTTTCTACTTCAAACAGGTATGTCTAATTATATTACATTTAATACATAAAATTAATAAATAGTCCAATAAAATAAAATTGTTATGTCAGTAAGTGACACTAATGTTATTGTTAGGGACTGTAGATCTATATTTTGTTTATACTGGAAAATTTGTTTTTAAAATTGCAACTATGGAAACTAAAAAGGGATTTAATTTTTTTCCATTAAATATTTTAATAATTTTAAATGTTATTTCTTAATTTTTTAGTATTATTAGTGATATTATACGTGATCAAAACCAAGACCTAATGTCTAACGGGGAAACTTTACACACTAAGCAATCTGGAATTTCTAAGACATATAGATCTTAAAAAAGACTATCACAATCAACTTCAACCGATTCATGCAAAGAAGCCAAGAAACTCAAAAGAAATAGAGCCACAATAGATTTGAAAAAATCGCAGTAAAATATGTTTTGTGACTACTTCAAGTAATTTTAAATTTGTAATTGCTAAAAATTGTGAATATGTGCATTATATATAGCCTTTATTATAATTGTAACTTTTAAGATCAAGTGTTTACTTTCGCTTCATAAAAAAATTTCAAGGTATTCATTATATTCTGCCCCGTTGTAGTTACTACCTCAAAATAATTTTAAAATATTACCAATAATTATACTGAACTTATGAACTGTATAATTATTTATATAAATAAACTCTGAGATTAAATTTATTATTTGTTTTTTTATTTTTGTTATTAATTTCCATAATTCCGCAATAGAATCGTATATACATATACATGTACATATGTACATATATATACAAATACTTATAATGTACATATGTCGATGTTTTCGCGGATGTACGATGAAGACGTATTTTCTCGAGTTTTAAGCTGCGTGTGAGTTGTGTTCTGAGAAGAACCGTTCTCTCGACATTTCAAAGAGATCTCAGTCGTCATCTTCTGGGGCTGATTTGTTGTCGCTTACTGACACTGAAGATTGTCTGACGTCTATCTAGTGGTGCGCCTACTTAAACGTTGTTGCCTTCGTGAAGAACGTTGGCTTACTGACGTCCCGTGCGCTCGTCTGCGTGTTATTGGTTCCAATTTCTGTCTGTTCTGTAGTCAATTCGTGTGACTATATGGAAATTACGCTCTGACGCTGTTCGTTTCATTCGTATTCTGTAAGTCAGCCAGAAGCGATTTCCATGTACATGGCAGGCGTCGGCCGTCCTCATATTTATTCATGCTGTTAGGTCTCTTCTTCACCTCGATCGCTTCTCTTGTAATTATTGTAGCTAGGTTTCCGCTCTTCGCTAAAACCTTGGTTTTATCAAAGTCGATAGAATGTCCAGTTGAGAGCCTATGTCGCGCTAACAATGATGTTGGTTTTGTCTTGACAACTGTGTTTCTGTGTTCTCCTCTTCTAACATTGATTCATCTATTCGTCTGCCCCACGTAAAATTCATTACACTTTAAGTACGGAGTCTCGTATACACCCTGATCTTCTAGTGGAATTATGTTTTTCGCGTTGTCTGTTGCGATGGTTATTTTCTATGTGTAGTAAACACAATGTCGACGAAGTGATCCGCATTCATCGCCTAAGATGCCATATGTTCGGCGTGTGTCTGGAATTCTTGTGCCAAGGCTCGTGTTGGTGATCCCGACGAACTTACAATCAGGCGGAGCGGTACATCAGTTTTTGTACTTTTGGAAGTCCATAGAATTTCGGGCATCGAGACGATTTTTCTCGAGGGACAATCAGTTTCTATTTCTTCACTCAGCGTTGTAGCGTTTACTTTGGTTTTCGTAACTTTCTCTAAATACATTTCTGGGTCTGTATTTATCAATTTGTACGAATGATCGTTTAAACGTGTAGCTTGTTTTTGGAAAGCATTATCTGCGTAGTTGAATTAGTTCTATATCAAGTCGAACATAACAACGCAGAAACAATATGACAAGAAGTAGCGGATATTATCAGAAAGTCAAAACCACCCAACAGCAACGTAATAAGAAATGAATGTCTAGGTCTCGAAGATATTCAAAAGGACGACACTATCATTTCTACCCGCAGACAAAGGAAATGCTGTCGTATTAAGCAGATCGAACTATGATGGAAAAATAGCTAGTAAGTTTTATAGGATCACCAACACAAATTTTAGCGCGATACCTGGCACTAGAACTCCAGACACACGTCGAACAAATGACATCCTACGTGAAGAATGTGGATCACTTCATCGAGTTAATAAAAAAACGTACACTTACAGGTAACGAATCTGCTAGTCAGTGTCAACATCACGTCCTTATTCATACAAGTGCCGTTCACAGAGGCCTTATCCATACTAGAGAGCAACTACCAAGCACCAAAGCAAACACTCAACCTAATAGAACACTGTCTCGTAAACACCTATTTCACGTACAACAACCAGATGTACCGACAAGTCGAAGCCAATTATCGACACCAATTATCGCCAACACTTTCATGGAGAACTTCGAAAGAAAAGTGTTAAATACTTGCGTGGACAAACTTTTCTTGTGGTTACGATATGTCGATAATACGTTCATGTTCTTCGATATATTAAGTTTTTTTTATTTAGATACCCTTATACTAATTGCATGGAACTTTGTGATAACTTGAGTCTGTTTTTAAAATTACACAAGTAAAATACGAAGTGTGGCAATTAAAAAACGAGACTCATGTGAGAAATGTTATTTATTGCAAAAAAACTTATATTTAACTTTTATCCCCTTGAACATACTCTCCTTCCCTATCTATTATCTACCTTATATTTAACTTTTATCCCCTTGAACATACTCTCCTCTCCTATCTATACACCGTTCTATACGTGTCTTCCACTGTTCAAAACAATACTGTAGTTTATCAGTTGTCAGCTTCTTCAACAACTCTGCCGTTTTTCCTTTTACGTGTTCAACATACTGAAAACGTGTTCCCTTTAATACACTTTTCACTTTCAAGAGCAGACAGAAGTCACATGGTTCGAGATCTGGAGAGTACGGAGGATGATCAAGCACACCAGTGCGCTCGTTCGCTAAAAACTACTTCACAGATAGGGCATTGAAAGCTGGTGCGTTGTCCTGATGCAGAATCCACAAGTCATTCTTGCACAAATCCTATCTCTTCTTCCTTACTCTTTCCCTCAGCTTGATTAGGACTTCTTTGTAGTATTAATGATTAACGGTTTGATCCTCAGGCACCCAGTAAGTCATGATAACACTTTTGATATCGAAAAAAACAAGCAGCAATGTCTTCAATCTCGATTTTCTCATTAAAGCTTTTTTCTGTTTCGACGATCCGGCGGTCTTCCGGTGCATCGATTGACGCTTCGTTTCCGAGTCGTACTGAATAATTTAAGTTTTGTCACATGTGATGATTTTTGTGACCCAATCTGGTTCTTCTGTGAGTTGTTCCATGGTGTCAGAGTAAATGTTCAGATTGTTTTTTTGTTCCTAAGTGAGGTTTTTCGGCATTATTTTTGTACAAACTTTTGTTCATCATGCAAAATGTGTCTTACCGTTTCTTTGTTAATGTTTACCATATCGGCAGTCATCAGAATGCTCAGACGTCGGTCCTTTCGCACAATTTTATTAATTTTCTGAACATTCCTTTCAGTTCTTGCAGTCACAGGTCGATCACCATCTTCAACTGGCTGTGTGATGGAAGGAGGGCAATCTCGTTATTTAACTACCATGCCTCGTAGTGTATGAAACATACACCTACGTGTCGCACAGTTTATTGATTTCGTTAAATCTTATAGAAAACATATATTTAAAAAGAATGCTATAGCTCGTTTCAACTTTAGAGGTCATATGGGTTTCAAAAGCAGTTCGACATTTCTTACGTGGCATGTCCTTTAGGTTTTGCATAGTGGGA
Organism: Dermolepida albohirtum; assembly: GCA_031893035.1. Taxonomy (NCBI): domain Eukaryota; kingdom Metazoa; phylum Arthropoda; class Insecta; order Coleoptera; family Scarabaeidae; genus Dermolepida; species Dermolepida albohirtum. The sequence continues at coordinate 187,525 of JAVIWB010001395.1, read as the reverse complement.
TATATCGACCAGTAATCAAATGTCGGTACTAAAAATTAACCTCCATCTTTAGTTAATCTAAAACCAAAGTTTCAGTGCGATACGTGTAATGTTGTAGCTACAATGAATTGTCCAAGTTGACAAGTTAGTTCAAAAATGGAATTAAACCGAGAACATTTTCGCGAAATAATTTTTTATAATTTTCGAAGCCAATTATTTCAACAACAATGCCTCGCCGAGTTGGTTTCTATTTTCGGCAATGAAGCACCACATTAGTCAACGATTTCTTGTTGGTATGGAGAATTCAAACGTGGACGGATTTGTATTACCGTCGATCTAAGAGCAGGTTTACCAAAAACGGCAGTTACTCAGGCAAACGTCCATGATGTGCGCAAGATCATCAACGAAGATCGACATGTAACATATCGCCAGATTGAAGTATTATTGGAGATTTCAAAGATCTCAATTCAAAAAATTTTGCATAAAGAATTGTGTGAAAAAAAAATAGCTTCCTGTTGGATACCGCATCTGTTGACCGAAGAACAGAAAGCAGCTAGAGTGACTTGGTGTCAAAAAACTCTAAATCGCTTCAATGGCTGAAACTCTAAAAACGTGTACAACATTGTCAGTAGTAATGAGTCTTGGATTTACTCATACGAGACAAAAATAAACACCAGTCGTCTGTTTGGGTGTTTCAAGGTGAATAAAAGCCGACAAAAGTCATTCGTTCCCGAAGTGCCTCCAAAAAGATGTTTGAGGCATTTGTCTCGAAAGCCAGTCATGTAGCAACAATTCCCCTGCAAGATCAAAGAACTGTTACTGCCATTGGTATACAACCATTTGTTTGCCGCAAGTAATCGTTGAGCTTCGAAAACCCAACAACCAACGACGAATCATCCTCCACCAAGATAATGCAACTTCGCGCACAGCACGCAAAACGATTGAATTTTTAACGCAACAAAACGTCGAATTGTTTGACCATCCTCCGTACAGTCCGGACCTAAGTTCCAGCGATTTCTTTACCTTTCCGAAAATCAAGAACGGACTACGTGATCAAAGGATTCAGTTGTAAGAAGGAGCAGGCCATGCCTCCAAAAACGGAATTTTGACTGTAATAACAACTAGTGGAACAACTGCTTCCAGTATTGGTTCGAACGCATGAAAAAATGCATTAATCTTCGTGGAGAATACTTCGAAAAACAATGAAGTCTTCCAAAGCTAGCTACTGTTTTATTCCAGTTTTATATGCAAAACTTAAAAGAGAACCCACGTATGTGTAATTGTTATTTGACTATTAGATAGAATGTCTATTAACTTTTATAATTCAATAATAACTTTCAATAACAATAATCACATTTTAAGTATTAGTATTATGATTTATTAATAAGGTTTAATACGGAACAGTATTTAATTACCAAAATTTTAAACTGTTACTGTTTTATTCAAGTTTTATATGCTAAACTTAAAAGACAACCGACGTATTATTAGTATTTTATAAATAACGTCAGCTATATTAAGCGCGTAAGCTTAATTATAACTACATAAAATTAAACCAATTTTTTTTAAACTTAAGTACATTTCTTTTTAATCATAATTAATGAGTATTCATTAAAAAATGAAAGTTAAGTAAGTTTCGGACAAAAACTTCTAACTTAATGTATAGGTTTTAATTTTCAATATTAGTAATTAATCTCTGGTACTCATCTTAGACGCAAAAATAAATTAACAAAGTATTGTAATATTTAAGTAAACAGTTGGAACAAACAGACACTATTTTAAATTTTCGTCTACTTGGATGTTGTTTTTAATGAACATCGATATATTTTCGATTTTATTTTTTATAGTTGTTAATTCGTTTATTTCAGAACGTCTACAATCTCAGATAAGTTTGACAAATACGATAATATATATATGTGTTATATTATTACAACTCATACTTTATTGCCAAGGTTGTAGATAGAAAACAACATAACGGAGAAAAATTGAATTGTAAAGAAAAGCAAATTATTGTCAACGTATTCTTATACTTTAAGTTTACGCGTCCTAACAGCTACATACTTATATTTTGGGTGAGGCCAAATATTATAATTTGACGAATGAGGGTGTATCTTACTAATTACAGTATATCATTTTTTAGAATTTTTATACACAATAAAGAGGCTATTATGAGATCAATTATATTTATTGTTTTTTTACACAAACATACCTGCGACAAAATGTTGGGACAAGAACTCTTAATAAGATATTACGCCGCCTTTTGCTATAATAATTGTCCAGATTCTCGCACGCATTGCATCAACAAGATGTTCGCATATCTGTAAAATTAACCCATATCTTCTGTAGTTTTTTAACATATAATGCTGAAATAGTCTGCTGAGGGTCATTTCTTAGCTATTGGTTCATTTTGTGCCAAACTCTCAATAAGATTGAAATTCGGATTGTGAGAAGGAAACCATTTTTTCGGAGATCTGGTCATGTGGCTTGATGCACAGTCATGTTGGAAAATAAACTCTCCATCGGGATATAATTTTATTGTACTTGGTAATGAAGTGCTCTATACAATTTTTTGATATTTCGCAGCATTTACGGTGCCTTTTATAAATGCTAGAGTCTCTTATTTCTTTGCAAACATACATCTTCAAACCATAATGCTCTGCGCAAACTTCACTGTTCTTTTAAGGCAATCCTTATGAAAGACTTCAATTTTATCGCGAATCATTCTCTTTCGACAATCTTGCACACAAACATCAAATTTTGCATCGTCACTGAATACGATTTTACTCCAATCATTTATAGTCCATGACAGTTTAGGCTTCGCTCAATTAAGACGTTTTTCTTAACTGCATTCAATTAAAGTTTTTCTTTGGCCTCGTAGAACTACAAGTCATATGTATATACTTGCTTTAACATTCTCGCATAATATTTAAACCTCCTTCTTTCTTTCATCTAACTGTAATCTCTCAATTCGTGTTTTTTTCTTCCCGACCTATATATTCCAATCAACTGTTGTGTATGTCTTTTTATAACAATTTTGGATCGTCTTGAACTTCTTCCATTCTCGTCTGCACGCCTACATTTCAGGTTTCATTATATTTCTCTATTATATTAAGAAACAAACATTTTGGGAATAATAAATTCACCTGTAATTGCACGTTTTGTTTTATTTATATGACACTGTTGAAAAATTATTCCTGATACCTTTGTAGAGCCATAACCGCTACGTGGATGCTTAGACGATGGAAAATTAATTAATAAAAAAAATACAAACACCGGATGTAATAATATAATATATATTGAACGAAGAAAAAACACAAAATAATGGTAGGGTTAAATAGTTTGAAATATTACAAAGGGTTTACCGACACAATGCATAGGGCCTTACAAATATTAAACGTTACAATCGTTGACGATAAACAGCAACAAAAAAAGCAAACATGAATTCACTAACGAGATTTAAGGTAATTAATTTTTAAAAATGTAATATAGTATATAGTATACAGTCGATAAAATCGTACATCTGACCTTCACTATCCGGATTTTCACCTGAGCCAGGCGATGTTTCTCGTTTTTCAGGAAGCGGAGTCCTAGTGTCCCATTAGTCCTGATGGAAAAGAAGAGAAATGCAACCCAGATCAGATTATAATACTATTTTAGCACTAAGCGAAAATTCCATAACGGAAAAAATAAGAAGAAAGAAACCCACAGGTTTTATACGAATTTATAGTTATACAAAGGGTACTAGGAAAGTTTCGCAATATGACGCAACAATGAATCGTAGGAAGCTGCATGTTGAGACATGTTGATACATGCATAGTAGCCGCCGCGCCATGTCGATGGACTCAGTTATTCATTAGCAGTGAGAGTGTAAAGTGCTTGCGATGGCATCGTGGTCACAAAATGAGATAAGGGCAGTTTTGCGCTATAATTTCGTGCGTGGTTTAAACATAGACCAATGCTTGGAAGAAATGACTTTTGCACTAGGTGACGTTTGTCCACATCGCACAACGATATTCACGTGGTGTAGAGAATTCCAAAGGGGAAATTTAACAGTGGAGGATGCTGAGGCCGGGAAGGCCACGAATGTCAGTTACGGAGGAAAACGTTACTACTGTGAGGAAAATGCTTGGCGGGGACAGGCGAGTGACCTACCAACAGATAGAGGGTACTTCAGGCCTAAATGCACCAACAATTCGTTCGATTCTGCATGATCATTTGCACGTGAAGAAATTTTTTTCTCTCTGGGTGCCGCACCGACTGACTGAAGAGCAGATGACACGACGTGTGACTTGGTGCCGGGAGATGCTAAAAAAGTTTAATAAGGGACAATCTCGGTATGTGAGCAACATCGTGACAGGTGACGAGACTTGGCTGTACTATTACGATGTGCCGACCAAAGCTCAAAACAAAGTTTGGGTCTTTGATGATGAGGACATACCCGTAGTTGTCAGAAAATCCCGATCTGTAAAGAAGAAAATGATTGTATTTTTCAAATCGAGGGGAATTGTGGAAGGCATCGTTTTGGACACACAGAAAACAGTCATAGCTAAGTAGTATACTAAACGGTGCCTGCCTAAAGTCATTGGATCTATGAAGAACTTGCGACCAAAGTCAAGAATAGACGCCTGGTTCCTCCATCACAATAATGCTCCAGCTCACCGTGCCAAAGCCTGCACCAGGTAATTGACTACGACAGGATTGAAACTTCTCGAGCACCTTCCCTACAGTCCAGATCTTGCTCCCTGCGATTTTGCACTGTTTCGCATGTGGAAATGAAACTAAAAGGGAGGCGGTTTTCCAGTGATGAGGACCTTCTGCGGGCTTGGAAAGCGAGTGTGCTTTACTCCCTAATGAAACTTGGCAGAACTGGTTTAAAGATTGCTTTCGGAGGATGGAGAGGTGTATTGAGTGTAGAGGAAATTACTTTGAAAAAATTAAATAAACAAAGCTGTATTGTGAAACTTTCCTAGTACCTTTTGTAAGTAAGAGTTGTTGTTGGTGTTTGTCGCTTATTTGGTAGCGATAGAATGAGGGGTCATTCTATCGCGGGGGCTTAAGCTAATCAAGACCGACACAAAAGGGGAGTAGTACATCATTCGAGAAAGATTGAAAAAATGTGGAAGCATGTGCCCCAATTAGACACATGGATAAGACTAGGGTAATTCGACCTATCATATGTATCCTACTGTAGGTGAGGATAAGAGCTAGATCATATCGACATAAATACGACATCGCAAAAAAGAGCAAACCAGATAAGGAGTTTACTTTCCAACGGACTTAAAATACACCGAATACATATTAAATTTGAAGACTAAAACATTAACGAAAGGAAATGATTTACAAAAAAATATACAGATACATTAATAGATATTATCACAGTAGTAACACACTCTCAGCAGTATGTAATTACCACAATCAATAATACTTATACATCAATATACTTGACATTAGTGATAATATTTCAATGAATATGATCTGTCGAAACATATGTTTTCTATCTATGCTTACCTAGTCATTTTATTAAAAATTCTTGTCTCAACAGTTATTGTCTGTGTTTACGAACGTCAAATAAGAAAATAAATTTTAATAAAAAAAATTAATGATAAAGTTGCCGTAAATATATTTGGAGACGACATTAAAATAACTGTTAATTTCAACATGAGGATTTAAAAATCTACTGATTGTCCAAATATATAGTTCTTAGGGCCGTTTAAACATGAGTATTATTGTTCAAGAAGCCAGCCAAGCTTTAGGTTGCACAACAGTGCATAAACGTGCAAGTTGGCAAGTTATATATATAATTAAAATTAATAAACAAAATAATTCGAAAAAATAATTATATTATGTAAATATTTACTTACCACAAATATATAAATTAATATGTACATCGGTTAGTATAGATCCTCTCTATTGTTCTAGTTGAGATTAAGAATTGCTTGAATTGCTATATATGTATAACTTATTCTATAATAATATTTATTAGAACTTTCCAATTATTAAAAAAATTTTAATAAATTTAATAAATTAACGAAAATGAATTAATAAACAAAACAACCGATTAAATATTTTACACATTCACAATATGACTATAACTATAATAAAAAAAATATATCCTATATTTAATACATAATAAATGAAGGTTGCCTAACCATGCACTTATATTAATAACGTCTGCATATAAGTTTAGTTGTTTAGTATGTAATCAAAACAACCAAGAAATAACCATTAATTAGGAATATTCATAATAAGTACTCTAATGTTTTCAACTACGAAAAAGACTGAAAAGATTAATATTACTCTGTAAGGTATATATTAATATAATAATCAAAACGTTTAATTATTTTTTAATATTCGACTTTTAGGTTAAATGAATAAATACATTAATTTGCTTCTTATTTAATTTGGTAATAACTGGTACTAGGCCTCTTTTAAAATAAGAATAATTTCTTCAAATTCCTTTATTACATTAAATATATTCGGAACCTAATTTTTTGTATTATTATTCAGGTACGTGTTATGCATTCACAAGATATGGTATCATATATTCTGATGTTTCCCATGACGAAATTTCATACTATCTTGAAAAACTAGGATATTCAGGTTTATGAAGTATGTCTTAACTAGATACTGATTATAAATGAATGTTAATGCTTTATAAGCATATAATCGTAGAAATGAGATTGTTTGGCTTTCAATATAGTAATATTTGTTCCAAGAAAAGTATATAAGATTATGTATAAACGTTTCTGAGATTATATGATTCCTGAACCGTATAAAAGTTGAATTTAAATTTAAAGGTACGTTTCCTCATTTAATAATATATTTCTTACTATTGATTACTTACTTTTAATAGTTAAATTATAATTTTCAATGGGAGCAAAATTTTTTGACTCTACTTAGAAATTTCGAATCAGTATCCTCTTTTCTATTTTGATTTCTATTTCTTTTTTAAAAATATCTTGAATTAATATAAAATTCAAAATTCATTTTTAGTTTGAAAATTTGATATAAATGGTAATGTATAACATAAATTTTGATTTTAATTAATATAAATTAGTTTTCAAATAAAAATAAATTTCAGATCAAAGTATTAACTATTAATGTTACTCTAATCTCGACATTCTTATAATACACATAACCGTAACATTTAATACATATGAGTTATTAAATAGAACATTATATTAAACAATAAATCTTGTTCAATTAATAAAAAAAACTTTATTATGTCTATAATTTAAGAAGCTATTTAATAGATAGTCTATTACGTGAATCATATTTATTGCATAACATTAGTATAATATTAATATTGTTTTAATGTAAATACATTAGATAATTTTAACTAAATATACTATTAAGTATTTTTTATTTTATAACGTAACATATAATCATTTCAATACATATTATTATAGTATGCCAGACAAAGGAAGCTAAAAAGTATGCACAGGTGAATAATTAACTTCCAAACTTCTATTAAACAAAAATGCACAGCAATGTAGGATATGTCCTACATTAGATATTAGTTTTCATTTACTGCATGTAGTAAATAAAAAACTGGCCTTTATATTAAAGAAATAAATATCAGGATAGAATAGATAAGTTTAAATAGATATAGGTAAATATTAATAATAGTTATTAATATAAATGTACTTTTACTAGAGCCAAATTGTGGATTGGAACATGGTATTTGAAACGAACGACAGAATTCTTTCTGTCTGAAACGAATAAACAATTAAGGACTACGAAGTAAGGATTCGAGAATAAAATATGCATTTATTAAGTCTTGAAATCATATTCAAATAAGCATTTAACATATCAAATCTAGACAATATAGAAAACGTTTGAATCAACATTTTTGATTTTAAAGTTAGTCTTTTTTATTTTGATTCAGAATATTAATTTGTATTTCTGTTATATGTATATATTAACTTGGTAATAATAAAAAATCTGCAACGAGTATTCATGTTATTATACATGAAATCAAATTGTATATTGTTTATGAAATAAAGATTATGTTAATCTTGTGACCTTTACTATGTGCCGATGATACTGATCTCTTCATACGAGGAAACAATTTACTTCATTTGGTGAGCGCACGTCAAAACTACCGCAGTGCTATGAATAATTGGTTCGATGAAAATAAATTATTTTTAAACGATTCAAAAACGGTTTGTATGATATTTAGAACAATTAATTGTTCTCTTGTACCATCAAATTTGGTGTTTAACAATCTTTATAGATAAAAATTCAACCTGCTTATGTTTGTGGTCGCAAAACTCGAAAAGTAGTTCGTCGATTGACTCGAAATTTTGACACAATATTGTATTCGAATATGCGCGTGTTTTATAGTAAAATGAGATTTTGACAACGTTGCATTCGAAAACGCGTGTTTTCGAAAATCGAATTAATTTCTTTCGTTTCTTTTCAGTTGATCATCATTCCACTAGCTTTGTAATAAAAAATGATTTTCTGTGAAAAACATCATTTTTCTTCCTTTCCTTTTATTCCACATAGCCACAACAACGGAAGGCAGGATATTGAATTCAATGATGTGTTTTCTCGGCGAACCTATGTTCGCTAGAATACTTCTATTTAGTTTTCTATTCATTTAATATCAGACTGAGCCATAGCCAAGCGTGGTCGGGTTTAGCTAGTAGGATATATAACACTGCCAATTTTATCAAATTTCTCTGCGTACATGTTTATGAATATTTAAACTGACGTAGTCACATTGAATCTTTGACAAAACAACTTAATACTCTTTATTACGGTATTAGAAACTTAATACCTGCTGTGGATTCCCCCACTCTGATGAACATTTATTATGCTCTTTTTTTTATGCTAGATTGAAGTATGGCATCGTTCTATGGAGCCAAAGCAGCAACACTACAAAAACGATGAAATGATTTATTTTCTTTGCCTTTGACTTCCGTGCGTGTTAGGAGAAACAATATTAGTATTATCTAACTCATCTTTTGCTCTATAATCTTCTCTGTTATTGTTATTTAATACATTCCTGAGGAAGTTTGAAATCTTAAACGAATATTTGATATATCACAATAAAAGAACTAAAAATTACTCAAAACTTTTTTTTTTATATTTTCTCAAGAAGAATACTGAATGTAAATAACCATTAATTATACAATTTGAAGTTATTGTAAAGGATTAAATCATATCATTATAAAAATATTCCAAATAAGTTGCATTACATTAAACATTATTATATTAGTTACATACAAAGGGTACTAGGAAAGTTTTGCAATATGACGCAACAATGAATCGTAGGAAGTTGCTTGTTGCTGCATGTTGAGACATGTTCATACGTGCATAGTAGCCACCGCGCCATGTCGATAGGCTCAGTTATTCATTATCAGTGAGAGTGTAAAGTGCTTGCGATGGCATCGTGGTCACGAAATGAGATAAGGGCAGTTTCGCGTTATAATTTCGTGCGTAGTTTAAACATATTCCAGTGCTTCGAAGAAATGACTCTTGCACTAGGTAATGTTTGTCCACGTCGCACAATGATATTTAGGTGGTATAGAGAATTCCAAAGGGGGAATTTAACTGTGGTGGTTGCTGAGAGGCCGGGGTGCCGCATCGAGTGACTGAAGAGCAGATAACACAACGTGTGACTTGGTACCGGGAGATGCTAAAAAAGTTTAATAAGGGACAATCTCGGTATGTGAACAACATCGTGACAGGTGACGAGACTTGGCTGTACTATTACGATGTGCCGACCAAAGCTCAAAACAAAATTTAGGTCTTTGATGATGAGGACACACCCGTAACTGTCAGAAAATCCCGATCTGTAAAGAAGAAAATGATTGCTGTATTTTTCAAATCGAGCGGAATTGTGGAACGCGTCGTTTTGGACACACAGCTAAGTGATTTACTGAACAGTGCCTGCCTAAAGTCATTGGATCTATGAAAAACCTGCGGCCAGAGTCACCTGGTTCCTCCATCACGTTAATGCTCCAGTTCACCACGCCAAAGCCTGCACCGAATATTTGACCACGACAGGATTGAAACTTCTCGAGCACCCTCCCTACAGTCCAGATCTTGCTCCCTGCGACTTTGCACTGTTCCCACATGTAAAATTGAAGCTAAAAGGGAGGCGGTTTTCCAGTGATGAGGGCTTGGGACAGCGAGTGTGCTTTACTTCCTAGTGAAACTTAGCAGAACTGGTTTAAAGATTGGCTTCGGAGAATGGAGAGGTGTATTGAGTGTAGAGGAAATTACTTTGAAAAAATTAAATAAACGAAGCTGTATTGCAAAACTTTCCTAGTACCCTTTGTATTCTAGAGTTCGTGAATTCATACCGTACAGGCGAATAATTCAAGTATTGACTTTATGCAATGTCGTTTTTGACGCTTATATATTTAATTCCTTTAAACATAAGTACAAGGAATCATTTCCACCGTATGTACAAGAACGTTTCGGTACTATGTCAACATGTGCCCTGTATAATATGTCGCAAAAGAAATTTGTCTATGTAACTCTGAATTATTCGTCGGTAAAGATTATATTAACAAAAATTGTGGAGTAAATAATTGGTTTGACTTGAGAGCGAAGTTAATAGAGGCGTGCTTTCAAATAGTAATAAAAGACACTAAGACTTAGCATTGCATGTGAATGATGAAATAGTTCCGAAATGTATGTATATACAGTGAAAAAGGTTCCTTGTAATAATGTTTATTAAACAAGAAAAACTTAGCAATGACTAGCTGATTAAAGACAATATTCTATAAAAATTTATCAATGGAAATGACGTTTCGACAGTACCAAAAAATTTACAAAATGGCATTATCTATGCTCTCGTTTATATTTTCTTGTAACTTAATTTTTAGCTATTGTAAGAAGAATACGTGAAGACGTTCACTATACAAAGTTTATTTGGTTATATTCCATTAAGATAACTATCTTACAGAAGTGATTTCCTAACTTGTCAACTAAGAGAAAAATTTTGGCAACCCAGCAGTCATTATCTTCAGCTGTAGAACTTTTGTTAGTGAAGAGTTTCGATCAGTTATTCCAATGAAAATATAAAGCATTTTAAAATCTCTACGGGTTTAATCATCAGAAAATTGTCATTTTTGCAAGTACATGTCAAGATTACAGCGCTTCCAGTTATTGATTGCCCTGTCTTAGCATATACCGATGATATTAAAATTTTTCACAGAATCGACTTGTTGCCTGATGTTAACTTACTGCAAACTAATGTCGACAAAATTTGAAACTGATGCTTGTTCAATAACCTTAAGCTAAACACAGATAAATTCTTCCTGGTGTCTTATTCTAGAAAAATTTCTATAATTGAGCCTTGTTACTGTATTAATGGTGTTGGGATTTCTCGTGGGTCCTCGATAAAAGACCTAGGTGTAACATTTGTAATACTTATCTTACAATATTGAAACTATTAAGACTCTTGGCTCATGTCATTTCCAAGCTAGAATATGCACCCATAGCCTGGTAGTCCATCTATAGACTAATCTACTAATTTACTAACGTAAATTCTTGAAGTATCTCTCCTTTAAGTGTGATGGTCGATATCCTGTCCATGGAACCGATTATAGCGAGCTGCAAGAGCGACATGACATCGTTCCGCTCTCTGAAAGGAGAAAGGCCATCAGTGCTTTATGTATGTTGAATGTTATTACTGGCAGGGTTGGCACACTATATTTATTGTTAAACGTCGATTTTTTGTTCCACGTTCGGATTCAAGATTGAAAGACTTCATTCACATCCTCACGGCAAGGACCAGCATTTTATTAAAGGCACCCTTGATGCATTCGTCGTGGAATTTTAACCTTCTTCGAATGGATCTGCCTTGACATCAGCAATATATATGCATGCTTTATGATTGATTTATTGCATTGTAAACCGTAGTTTTGTATTACTAATGTACTTTTATTGCAATGTCGCTGTTATTTCTTTTTGTCCATTTTTAGGTTTGTACCTGTTGGGCATTTCTAATAAATTATTATTATTATTCCGAAAGTGATGATATTATATTGAAAATTCAAATGTAATTCCCTAGTTGTTTGCGACATTTTTCATCTAATAGCATATCAATTGTTAATTTTCGTGAAAAATTTATTCATTCAAAGTATTGGCCATTCGATTCTACACATCTTGCCCATCTTTCAGGCAATTTATGGATGCCATTTCAAAAAAGCTGTTTGTACTTTGAGTAGAACCATTCATCGAGCCATTAACTTCTTCAAAATTTGCGAAGTGCTGCTATGCAAGCGCGCGTCCCATTGATGAGGAAAAGTAGGAGGCCAATAGTAATTGAGTCCTTCTTAAGTGTACACACACTATTATCCGTTACTTATGTTAAAGTAAATGAAATTATTTGTAGTTTACTGTTGTGCACTGTGTACTTCCAGTCCAAATAAGAAATCAATTTATAATTTAAATGAAATTAATTAAACTATTTTAAAATGTTACTAGTAGAGCGGTCAATTTTTATCGGCGCGGCAGGATAGAATCCGATGTAGTAAGTGCGTAACTACGTATGTACCAACAAACATATAATTGAGCAGAGCGATCGGTCTTGGTTGAGTCACCGTTAATATTCGGTATGTACTTATTATGCACCTGGTGCGTAGCGAAATGTAACCGCTCTAGTTATTAGTAGTACCTTACATGAAGCATAATGGTTTCTAACATTTTACCAAAATATAATTAGATTAATTGAACAAAATATTTAAAAATTTAAAATTGTTATTCTACCTGAACTGAGTATATAAAGCTTCAAACTATTCCTAGTTAAATCTGATATTTTGAACAAGCTAATTCTACTGTTATAACTATTTTCTTTTGTGTATTAACACCTTGAAATGCAAACGAATTCTCTCTAGATCGACCATTCGGACTTGCTAGGCAATTAACGCCAATACACTTGCAATGGCCTATTTTCACTGACCATGTCATCGATCCGTTAATTTTGTTCCTCTTTTCAAAACATTTTAAAGTGATTTTCTTGTTTCATTCTAATTTAATTTATTCCATTTAGAATTAAATTTCGCATACCATTTTTTTTAATTGTTTGGTAATCTTCAGTGAAAAACGAGTATTCTGTTGTCTTTTTTTATTATCTCAGGGCTGGCTTTTCCTATAACATCATTTGTTATTTCCTCATGGTCCTGGATGATACTTTTATGTTTATACTGTGTTGAAATTTATTCAACTTTCTAATAAATGACAATTACATTAAGTTTGCTAAATCGCATTGGTGTATTTTTGTATTTTCAATTAGTTCAAAGTACATTCTGTGCATTTTTAGTATTACAAGAAATTATAGCCGAACTTTATGTGCTATATATAATGAAAGTTTTTTGTCAATGTTTTTATTCTTTATTTAGATTGTGTAATATAAGTCTCACACAATAAGGAAAATCTTACAGTTTTCGAGATACATTAAAATATTTTATTACACTAAATTTAAACTTTTTTATAATATAAACATCTTTGTATACATGTACAAAGAGTACTAGGAAAGTTTTGCAATAGAGCTTTGTTTATTTAATTTTTTCAAAGTAATTTCCTCTACACTCAATACACCTCTCCATCCTCCGAAACCAATCTTTAAACCAGTTCTACCAAGTTTCACTAGGGAGTAAAGCACACTCGTTGTCTTAAGCCCACAGAATGTCCTCATCACTGGAAAACCGCCTGCTTTTTAGCTTTATTTTCACATGCGGGAACAGTGCTCGAGAAGTTTCAATCCTGTCGTGGTCAAATATTCGGTGCAGGCTTTGGCGTGGTGAGCAGGAGCATTATCGGGATGGAGGAACCAGGTGTCCATTCTTGACTTTGGCCGCAGGTTCTTCATAGATCCAATGACTTGAGGCAGGCACTGTTCAGTATGCCACTTAGCTGTGAATGTCTTCTGTGTGTCCAAAACGACGCGTTCCACAATTCCACTCGATTTGAAAAATGCAGCTACCATTTTCTTCTTTACAGATCGGAATTTTCTGACAACTACAGGTGTCCCCCCATCATCAATCAGCTTCCTAAGATTCATTGTTATGTCATATTGCAAAACTTTCCTAGTATCCTCTGTACGAGGTCTGATCAAAAAATAACCGTTATTTTCAAATTTCGTGAGTTACGTATGTTCGATTTTCGCATTTTTTTGCTGTTATGTTGGTACACATGTCTGTTATATATGTTGGCAATATCAGCCATTTTAGATTGTCAGTTTGTTTTTGACAGATAAAAAGGTTAGTCGTGTTTTGGTGTGCTCTTCGATTTTTTACTATTCGAAAAAAAGGATCAAAGAATATGTATTAAATTTTACGTTAACAACGGAATAAAGTGCTCCAAGGCACTTGAAATGTTGACTGTGGCATTCGGCGAGTCCACTTTGTCTCGAAAAAGTGTTTATAAGTGGTACAAGCGCTTTACAGAAGGCCGAGAAAATGCACGCCAAGTTCGATCAAATGTGAAGGTTTTACTCACTATTTTCTTCGATTATAATGACGTGGTGCATCATGAGTTCGTGCTAACAGGTCGTACGGTTAATAAGGAATACTACAAGGAAGTTATGCAACGTGTGCGTGAAGCATTACGGCTCAAACGATCGGAATTGTGGAAAAAACAATCACCATGATAACGCACCAGCTCACACATCGATGCTTGTGCGTGAGTTTTTGGCCAAAAACAAAACCGTTATCATGCCTCGACCACCGTATTCACCGGACTTGGCCCCCGCTGACTTGTTCCTCTTCCCAAAACTTAAGACACCGATGAAAGGAAAGCGTTTTGCTACGATTGAGGAGATAAAAGAAAAATCGAAACAGGAGCTATTGGCGATACCAAAAAGTGCGTTTCAGAAGTGTTTCGAGGATTGGAAAAAACGCTGGCATAAGTGTATTATATCTGAGCGGGATTACTTTGAAGGGGACAAGATAGTTATTGATGAATAAATAAATACTTTTTGAAAAAATTGAAAATAACGGTTATTTTTTGATCAGACCTCGTATGTAATGCTTTTACAAGAACGGTAAACCTTTTACATAGTGAATTATTGTACATATGTATTACGTGTGATTTTGATAATGCATCACATATTTTTCATATTCGTGTGTTATTACATAATGGATGTTTATAAATATTTAGTCTAAAATACAGAGCAATATGTTAATACAATAATTTCAATTTCGTCATTTTCGTTTCTGTAATTATTAGGCTCTCATCTGATTATTGTTTTAAGACGTGTGAAATACTTATTTACGACAGGGCGCCGACGATTAGGAAATCGAGCAATATGCCAAAAATATAATACATAACGTATTTACTTGAAATATGAGAGAGTTACGTTTTTTACTAAAATCATATTACCAGACTTACTTGGTCGCCTTTTTGAATAAATGCTGGAATGCTATATTAGGAAGCAATAAATAATAGTAGTACAAATAAACTAAATTAAAATAAAAAAACCTAAAAGTTGTCTTAATTAACAGTAAATTACAATGACACATTAACGAATGTTTATTAACTATGGTATTACTGGAGTGGCAAATTTAGCAAATAAATTATTTATAATATAACTGTTCGTATACATGGCTAACCATACTATTTTTATACAAATTAAATTAAACAAAATACTTCTTTTTGAGAAAAACTAAATTTTCATCCAATTTAAACAAAAGCTAAAAGCATTAAACATTGATAGGTTCAGTAAATGATTATAAATAAACGTATACCGTTACTCATAAAAAAAACGGCAGTTTTCTTACATTTTTGAGATTATTCAAAAAATAATTATTAATTTTGAAAAATATAAATTTATATAAAAAATTGATTTTTATTATTACCTTATGTTTTGAAGCATAATAATGAAGGGTTAGGCAAATGCATGGATTCATTCAAACGTCTTTGATATTGCTATTTAGATTTTAATCAAATTTTCCACATTTAAGCAAATGAAAGCAAGGGATTCGATGAATGCATTTATTTTCCAATCAGATTTCCGCTTTAGCTAGAAACGGTATTAACTTTTTTATTTCAAATGAAACACCTTGTACATTTTTAAGAAATTCAATAGAACTTTGCTTTGAGTGTTGTTCAACGACAGATATACATATTTACTTAAAACTGATATTTTGATTTTATGTTTATGTTTTAGTAGGCAGTGGAATTAAAACACAGTACTTGACTTAATCTGCCAAAATTTCCATTTCTAGACGTTCAAATATTAACAATAATTCAATTAGCCTTGCCTAACATTGTATACTAAAAAAAAAACTTGATCTTATTATATGCATATATACACAATATAAAACACATTTTATTAACTTATTTATATATATATATATATATATATATATATATATATATATATAACTTATCAATTATTGGATCAAATTTACTATTTAAAAGTTCAGATATTAGGAGGAAAAGCACGCGCTGATTATTTTAGTGTACTTTTACTTTGTACATCTGTGTGTATGTAATCCACATACATCATTGGATTATATGGTGGGGAAAATTTATATTTAGTTCAGTATCGTCGCAGATAAGAAGTGTGTGTGTTTTGACGATAAAAATATGTCGTTTGACGTTAATGGTAATTACACTATAGATTATAAAGTATTGTCAGAAAATGTTTATTAAATTGTAAAAAATATGTCAGGTTAGGATTTTTCTGTGTTGATATATTTACATGGGTTAATATACAGCATATAATATGTAATAAATATGCAATTCTCCTCCTATGATAATGTTTGTCTTATTTGTAAGTATTTACTGGATTGATATATTTTTATGTTGGTATAAACATTGCAATGCATGGAAAAAATAGAATTATATCAAACTCTTGGCCATTTATTTACTTGCACATATATTTTATTAGTATAATACACCCGAAAAATATATTAAATATATTGCTATTTGCCAAGTTGAAAAGATAAGATACATTTACATATAATAGTGTACTCTTAACAAAATATAAATTTAATGCACATACACTTATGCAATAACGAATATTTTTTATTACAAAAACGTTCAACCAAATTAGGTTTAAAATAGAAATTGATGTACTAAACTGTATAAGATAACGATATGTGACAGAAAAGAAAACTAACATTATAAAATTTGTGAAACTGATATGCAATTTTGAATTTTTTAGTTATTCCAATTTCCTTATTCTCTTTAGGGTAGATACATAGTGAAAAAATTTCATAAGCATAATTTTACATCTAGAATAGATTCGAATATAAAGATCTATCCTTCCTAGAAAGATTCTTAAAATAGGGATAATAGAAATAAATATTAATATTGTATATGTAATAATGTTATCAGTTACCACTACATAACATATGTGTAATATCTGAAGATAATTATCAGCATTAATGCTTGGAAATTACATATAATTTCGCTAAGCCAGGATTTTTATTGAATTGATTCGACCTTTACTTGATGAAAATTGATAACTAATTTTAATAAATAAATGTTCACTTATTTTATTAGGTCACGACCCACAGCGCTGGTCTACCCTATCTATGATGTAAGTGAATTGTGTGTTAGTTAGCCTTCTTACCAAGCGATCAATGTACCTATCAAATAAACAGTTTTCACCATTATTTTACATATGCATAATTATATGGACAACAGAACTAACGTTTATTCTAGATGAATGTGAAAACATTTCTTTCGAAGTTTTTTGCTCTAAATTCTACTAATTTATATATAATCAAAGCGCTGCTTTGATAATAATATCGCGTTGTACGCTGAAGTTTCAACAGAGCGAATTACATTTTTATTTCTATTAAAAGTGATTAATAGTCATGTATCATCGGCGTACATCGCCATTTCCCAATATATTGCTCTGGGATACACCTTATTCCGTACAAATTTGATTTTATTCCCTTTACTTCAGCATAGTGGGATAAATTTTCTGTATATGTATGTCTTAAAACATTTCAAGGCGAAACCTCTAATATCACAACCATAACGAATAGTACGTAATAGGTAAAAAATGATATATGATTTTTTAAATTTTCTCTGTGTGTCGCTGATTTAACCTACATTGACAATCTTGTTCTTCGTAAACCTTTAAGTTCACATTGCAAGCATCACATTTTGCGTAACTGGTACGGTAAATTAAATCAGTATAATATTTACATATATATTTAGTAGTTTGATATATCTCTTAGAACATATTTTCTTCAACGTAACATTTTCATTTAGCTGTGTATGATTGGTTGAACCAGCGATACAGACACTAAAAGCGACTCGAGTGAACTACGTAATATACACAGTTGCGCGATATAGGTATAAACAAAACATTCCGCCCGTACCGCGTGCGCTACTGTACGCCAGTAAAACCCTTCTTTAAGAAATTTTGATAATTTAATACTCAGTCCAATGTAAGTAGTTGTTTTGATAAAATTCTTTTTGCTTTTGAGTAAACATTTAAAACGGCCCTATCATACACTTTTTTAGCTAAAATATTGGGTCTGGGAAAAAGTTCGTGGCGTTTTTCCCGATAGATGGCATTGGTTGCCGATAACTAAAGAACAACAAGTCACAGCGACACCACCGACGGCTCGTTTTTTAGATGACCTTCCGAACGTTAGTTTGAGCGTAGAAACATTGTAATCGGTGCAGTGGTTGGAAAGTTATTCGCACTTGAAAATGGAGAAGAATAATGAGAAATTTCGCTATATTCTGCAATATTATTATGATAAGGGGAAGAACGCTGCGCAGGCTTGTGATAAAATTTGTGCTGTGTACGGTGAAGGTACTTTATCGAAATCTGTTGCGCGGAAATGGTTCGCTCGCTTTCGTTCTGGAAATTTCAATGTGAAAGATGAGTCACGCTCCGGTCGTCCAATCACTGAAAAATCTGATGAAATTCTTGAAAAAGTCCAACAAGATAAGCATATCAGCAGTGTCGATATTGGCATGGAGCTAGGCATTGACCACAAAACTGTTTTGAACCATTTACACAAAGCTGGTTACAAAAAAAAGCTTGACGTATGGGTTCCTCATGAGTTGAGCGTGAAAAACATGATGGACCGAATTAACATCTGCGATGCGCTGCTGAAACGGAATGAAATCGAGCCGTTTCTGAAACGTTTAATAACCGGAGATGAAAAATGGATTACGTACGATAATCGGAAGCGTAAAAGATCGTGGATAAAGGATGGTGAGCCGTCACAAGCGTTCGCTAAGCCAACATTGACGCCAAAAAAAGTGATGCTGTGTGTATGGTGGGACTGGAGGGGAATCGTCCACTACGAGCTACTTCCAACTGGTCAGACGATTGATTCTCAACTCTACTGTGCACAACTAGAGAGATTACGCCAGGCGATTGAAAGAAAACGGCCCGAATTGATTAATAGGAAAGGTGTTGTCTTCCATCATGACAACGCCCGACCACACACTTCTTTGATGACCCGTCAAAAATTGAGAGAGTTTGGTTGGGAAGTTTTGATGCACCCACCTTACAGTCCGGATATAGCACCCTCTGACTATCATCTGTTTCGATCTCTGCAGAACTCTCTCAATGGAATTAAGTTGGTTTCAAAAGAAGCCTGTGAAAACTACTTGATTCAGTTTTTCGACCAGAAACCACAGAAGTTTTTCACCGATGGGATCATGGATCTACCAAAAAAATGGCGAAACATTGTCGATAATAATGGAGCATATTCGGTTTAAATGAATTCGTCCACGCGCCATGCGGGGACCAGTTGAATTTTACTGAAAAAACGCCACGAACTTTTTCCCAGACCCAATTTATTTACTTTTTGAGGATTATATAGTCATTATTACCTGAATTATGATTTATTACTTAATTCTTCTTCAAAACCAAGGATTAAATATAATGAAACAGGCTGCAAATAATAATTATTATATAAATTAAATATTGGGTCTGGGAAAAAGTTCGTGGCGTTTTTCCCGATAGATGGCATTGGTTGCCGATAACTAAAGAACAACAAGTCACAGCGACACCACCGACGGCTCGTTTTTTAGATGACCTTCCGAACGTTAGTTTGAGCGTAGAAACATTGTAATCGGTGCAGTGGTTGGAAAGTTATTCGCACTTGAAAATGGAGAAGAATAATGAGAAATTTCGCTATATTCTGCAATATTATTATGATAAGGGGAAGAACGCTGCGCAGGCTTGTGATAAAATTTGTGCTGTGTACGGTGAAGGTACTTTATCGAAATCTGTTGCGCGGAAATGGTTCGCTCGCTTTCGTTCTGGAAATTTCAATGTGAAAGATGAGTCACGCTCCGGTCGTCCAATCACTGAAAAATCTGATGAAATTCTTGAAAAAGTCCAACAAGATAAGCATATCAGCAGTGTCGATATTGGCATGGAGCTAGGCATTGACCACAAAACTGTTTTGAACCATTTACACAAAGCTGGTTACAAAAAAAAGCTTGACGTATGGGTTCCTCATGAGTTGAGCGTGAAAAACATGATGGACCGAATTAACATCTGCGATGCGCTGCTGAAACGGAATGAAATCGAGCCGTTTCTGAAACGTTTAATAACCGGTGATGAAAAATGGATTACGTACGATAATCGGAAGCGTAAAAGATCGTGGATAAAGGATGGTGAGCCGTCACAAGCGTTCGCTAAGCCAACATTGACGCCAAAAAAAGTGATGCTGTGTGTATGGTGGGACTGGAGGGGAATCGTTCACTACGAGCTACTTCCAACTGGTAGACGATTGATTCTCAACTCTACTGTGCACAACTAGAGAGATTACGCCAGACGATTGAAAGAAAACGGCCCGAATTGATTAATAGGAAAGGTGTTGTCTTCCATCATGACAACGCCCGACCACACACTTCTTTGATGACCCGTCAAAAATTGAGAGAGTTTGGTTGGGAAGTTTTGATGCACCCACCTTACAGTCCGGATATAGCACCCTCTGACTATCATCTGTTTCGATCTCTGCAGAACTCTCTCAATGGAATTAAGTTGGTTTCAAAAGAAGCCTGTGAAAACTACTTGATTCAGTTTTTCGACCAGAAACCACAGAAGTTTTTCACCGATGGGATCATGGATCTACCAAAAAAATGGCGAAACATTGTCGATAATAATGGAGCATATTCGGTTTAAATGAATTCGTCCACGCGCCATGCGGGGACCAGTTGAATTTTACTGAAAAAACGCCACGAACTTTTTCCCAGACCCAATATATAAATTAAATTTATTAGAATTTTTAGAATTTAATAAACTTAAAAAATTGAGCAACTTAATAAACTAACAAACAGAGGTAAATAATTTATCCTTACTAAATTTGTTTATGTAATAAAGAAGTTTACTCCGAAGAACGTGATTTCCATCCTATTTTAACTTATTGTCATTTAGATCATAAGTTTATTACATATTATATGAAATATAATACTTTTAGAGTTCTACAGGGTATGTTAGAATTCAGTTTCCTTCTAACGTCTGAAGAAACTGCGCGGCGAAGCAATTGTTATGTGCAATAATTACAAAAGAAAATAAATGAACATTTTAATTAATAATAAAATCTATGTATTTACCAACATTAGTTATAAAATCTTTTGTTTTCAAAATTTTATATGAGTATCTATTACTTTTGCAATGATAACTAAACATTTTAAAACTATAAAAATTATGTATTACAATTTAAATATCTTGTTATTGCTAAAACTAACTTAATAAAGTAGTTTCATATTATTATAATTTTTATAGTTTTATAATCTCTAATAGTATTTAATCATACTATAATCAGGTTTTGAATTACTACTTGCTATAGCTCTACGAATTTCCATCATTGCTTCGAATTTGTGACTAAATTGCCAAACAGGTGATATTTTGGGCTACCTATTAATTATTAAAATATTAAGAAAACGTTAAATAAGTTTTACCTTGGTCAACAAGTCTCGAAAATATTTTAATTATTTAATTTAATATTTGACTGATATTTTTATCAATTACTTCAGTAGCATGTATCTTATTGTATTTATTACAAATGTATAGCCATATATATTTAAAAGCTATTTTCCACTTTGCCTTAGTGGAAATTGAACTTAACGAAAAATGTATTCTACTGTAAAGTGATCTGGGAAGTGCAATTTATATGAAGTTTTAAGCCAGAAGAAATAACTGCATTTTTTCAGATACCCTACTTAAAACAATACATTTTTAAGTTTACTACATTTCATACCCTAGATACCTGACAATCTTTTAAACATTTGTTACAAAAAATGAGAAGGTAGCTTCCTGTAAAGGAGACAAAGGCATCTCTTAAACACTGGACATATTAACGCATTAAATTCAAGTTCTCATATAAAACACTAATGTACTTATGCAAATAAATTTTGGTTGAAGGTCTTTCAGATCTACAAGTTCATGTTCGCTAATCTTTAGCATAAATATAGATGTGATTTTCCGTTGTTCCACATATTGGTATAATTCTTGAAAGAACCCTTTTTTCTCGACGTTTTGAGGACACATCAGTATTTTCATCGGAAACTTATTAGCTGTTAAATATCTACTTTACAATGGAAACGGAAGCTCTTAAAGAATCCAATGAAACAGTGAATGCCACAAACGAATGCCGGAATGTACGTATTTACTGAACACAACTATTCTCCGCAATGAAAACTTGATTTCGCGATTAGAAAGATTAACGGATCAAAAGAACAGGCAGACAAATGCACACTATTTAGAAGGGTTTGGTCGCCAACGAATTTACAAACAAAAACATCACTAGAGCCGTTCTGGATAACAGCAAAATTCTGCATGAAAAGGAAGGGCAGAATACTATATCGAAAGTATTTCTTCTTCTTTATTTAAAAATTAGGGATTAATTTCATCATTCATCAAACCGGTACGCGGCACTAAAAACCACATTGACCAAAATACACAGAGGACTACCGTGTTTTAAATGTTAACAAACCAAATGCTCATGAACAACATTCATTTCAAAGAAATGGACCAAAAGAAATAAGTTTTTCCTTACAGGTAAACAGGAGTTAAGTTATTTCGTTGAAAAAAAAATATCGTGGTGAACGAGTGCATCCAATAATGGTATACTAAGGAGGGTGGGTAAGCAGAATAAACTACTACATGTCATGCCTAGATATTTACATTAATACATATAAAGTAAAAGATATAAAACATGATCTATTAAATCATCTATTAAAATTACTAATGCGGTAAATTAAACTAAAAAAAATCGAAAAATGGCAAAAAAAGAATTTTTGTCTCAACGATTACATTAGTTTATGAATGAGCTGAGAATATATAAGGCGAGGCAGAAATAATTTCCGAATATTTAAAGTAAGTAACAAAGCAACCCTAGTAACTATTCAAAAATATATTTCACAATTTTAAGGAGCAATGCTTGCCATTTACTTCACATACACATGTAGTACATATGTGGTTTTGAAAATGATTTAATAAAGAACAACTTTATTGTCGACGAAATCTTGATCGGGACACGTTTCGTCTATCCAAGACTCTTCAGCCAATCTCGGACTTCGTCAAAGACGTAGCAAACAGAAACTATACTTCCATCTTTCGATTAGAAATGAAACTATCAGCACGGAGAAAAATACAGCGAATGAACTTATCTCGTAAAATGCAAAACTAAGCTTCCACTGTACTGATAAAGATAAATACGGTAGACGCTTAATAGTTGAATAAAGAACAACGCTATTGTTAACGAAATCTTAATTGTGATGCATGTTTGTCGTATTTGTAGGACTTATCTTTATACATACAATAGAATCTTGGCTTTACATTTTCCGAGATAAATTCGCTCATTGTATTTCTTCGTTTGAATAGTTTCATTTCTCTTTGAAAGATGGAAGTATAGTTTTTGTTCGCTTTGAAAAAGATGTCCTTCAAATGCCGCCCGTTCTATTCTATGCAGTACTGCGCGGATGTTTGGTGTTTGAACAAGGCCCGTTCGTTTTTAAGTTGAATCCATTCCTTTCAAATTGGACACCCATAATAAAATAGTTCTCTTTAGCATATCGACCGAGTCGAAATTGTTTAGGAAATAAATATTACGTTGTGGTAAGTAGTCAACGTAAGCCACGAAGTATAGTTCAGTATGAAAAGTAAATTGACAAACATTACTCTTGTAAACTTAAACTTTAAATTACAACTACATATTATTATTTAAGGTCTATTAATATTAAATACGGATTTGGTTACATTTGTCACCTTTTCTTAATCTGTATTTATGTCTACTTTAAAAACTGTACACAGATTTTCAATAACAGCAACATATGTTTCCCTTTTCAAATTTATGCAATAAACAGTATTCAAAATAAATTTTATCGACAGGTTTCTTTATAGATCTCAAAATAGTATAATAGATATTAACGGTTGCACTATCAAATTTTAACCGTTTCGAAAATTTCTTAGAAACACTTTAACAACCTTTACTCATAATTGCAATTCAAGAACCTAAAATTCAGTAGATAAATTTAATATAGGTACTTATACGTGACGAGCAATTAGGAACGGTAAGGTTCAGGAATATCATGATTTTTATGAAATTCTTTTAACTACATTATTAAAATACAATATTTTTTTTCAAAGAATATTTTTCTCATGATTCTTCGGTTATTTGTAGAGGTATCAGAATTCCATTAAGAATGTCTTCTAATTACCTTTAATTGCCGTGTCATAAATTATGTATTGGATTTTTGTATGGAGGATAAGATGATCAATAGAATCAAAACACTCTCCTGTACAAAAGGTTTAACAAGCCTGTAGTTTAAATTTTGTAATTGTGCTAGCGGAACTATCTGATTTATGGTGTTGGTATGTGTTTGCTGGTTGAAATAATTATCATATTAATGGTAAATGGTCACTAACATAAAAATATTAACAAATTGATCGCACATAAGAAAATGTAGAATAAATTGTGGCTTATAAATTTTGTTGATGTTGATATATTGGCCACATATAGATGATTTTTCTTAAACTCATTCCATGTAATATATATGTAAAATGCGTTGTTATTCCGTAGCAGTTAATAGGGTTATCTATTATTTAATACTTATTGTTTTTTCTCCACGATTCCTTGAATTCGACAATTATGTGTTATAGCGTACCACGAAAAGCATCCACCTCCATTTTAACAGAATTAAGGGCTTCGTATAAACTTATTCGCTTGTATATTATTTGAATAGGCCAGTTCAAGTGTCGCACTATCGTCGAATCATTCTGTTTTCGAAAGGCATTAAGATTTTTTTTGCGTGCTGTTCGTTCCATCTATCCATCATGTACATTCTAAATTGTTTTTAGACATAATCTACTTTAGGTTCTGTATTTATGTATTATATTTCAGTTATTTTTTAGGATTTATTTTTGAAAACATGGTACCATTCCATGGTAATTAATGTTTTTTATGGTTTCATACAGATTTTATTGATTTTTTCATCATTCTGTTGGCAATACATAAATCGAACAAAGCCTTCCTTTTAAATCAGGAGTGAACATTAATTTTTATCCATTCTACATATATTGTTTATTGTACAACTGCATATTAATTTTTCCTCTTTATTTTATACAAATAATTCGTAACGTATGTGTCTTACATTACGCAATATAGTTTTGCTTAATGTTGAACACATTTCGTTAATTTTTCTATAATGCGTTTATTATATTCCAAGTATGTTGTTTATTAAATTAAAAGTTACATAAATATAAAAGTAAAATGCCCTTTATTACTATGAACTGAAAAGAAACTCTAAAGAAAAGTTGCTACTACGATATTTTTTAATAATTAAATATCAAATCTAATACGCTTCTAATACGAAGGTGGCTCCATAAGTACCCGGCCTGACCTAGAGATGGTGGTAGCTGTTTGAAAAAATATGATTGTATTAGAAAGTACACAATCTATAATGCATATGTTTCAAGCTTGAAGAGGCCACGCTGTTTAGTATTTGCTTGGCAGCGATCAATAGTGAACGTTTTCAGTGAATTTGTAAAAATGGAGAAAATTGGTCATCGTTACGTGATACAATACTTTTATTTGAAAGGCCTTAGCCCAATCGATATAAAAGCTGAACTGGATTCTGCTCTGGGTGAGTCTGCTCCTTCGTTTACAACAGTGAAATATTGGGTAGCAGAGTTTAAACGAGGCCGTACGAACTGCCAAAACGAGCATCGCAGTGGTCGACCAAATGAAGTAGCTAAGAATGAAGAAGCTAAGAAAAAAGTGTTTTTCCATCAAGACAATGCACCAGCTCACAAATCCGTTATTGCAATTGCCAAAATTAATGAATTAAAGTTTGAATTGCTACCTCATGCATTCTATTCGCCAGATTTAGCCCCCTCGGATTATTTTTTGTTCCTAAACTTGAAAAGATGGCTCGGTGGTCAAAGATTTTCTAACGATGAAGAAGTGATATCGGCAGTTAATGGCTATTTTGAGAGGCAAGACAGTCTTAATGAACACCTCTGGGAAAAGTGTATAAGCTGCATAGATCATGTTGAAAAATAAATATATTTCTTTACAAAATTTTTGTGTTTTCTTTGTAGGGTCGGATACTTCTGGGACCACTAGTATTCTTCTTAAAATCTAACATTCTAACTGATTTGTTTTTCTATTTTTAACATTAGATTATTCTCATTTGTTTAAAATTCATCTGTAAATTATAATACTATTAATTACATTTATTTCAGAGCATCAGCACATACGCTATAATCCATTAAAAGACGAATGGGTTTTAGTATCACCTCATCGAACGCTAAGACCATGGAGTGGCCAAATGGAAGCTACATCGGATGATATTCCTTCTTACGATCCAAAAAATCCTTTGTGTCCTGGTGTAACACGAAGTTCTGGATTAACTACTCCTAACTATACATCTACCTATGTTTTCACAAATGATTTTCCGGCATTACTAGAAAATGCACCTACACCTCCACCATCAGATGATCCTTTATTCCAAATTGCGGGTGCAGAAGGCACTTGTAGGGTAATGTGTTTTCACCCAAAATCTAATGTTTATTTAGCTACTATGTCGATACTTGAAGTAGAAAATATTGTAAAAGAATGGGTAAGTAATTTGCTGTTTAAGTCACATATTAATCTGATTATTCTGTAATCTAATTTACTTAACAAAAGTATATGTTATTGCAGATTATTATTATACAATATTGCAGTAGATGTTTTACTCTTATACTCAGCATTATAAACTAATAATAGTAGATGTATAGATGATCAAAAATTCTTTCAAAATTTTCCCATATAACTAATGTGTGGATAATGTTAAATCTTTTCACAAGGACAAAACAAAAACACTAACAGAAAGAGAGAATAGAAAGAAATATCAAAAAGCGAGAAAAAATAAATGTTAAATTTATAGTGTTATTGTTTCTTTTTTTGTAGCTATATTAAAAATTCCATTGAAAATTAAGCACATCAAATTTAGTTATGTATTAAAGAGAAATGATTGCTATTCATTTATTTTTAATATAAAAAATGGGGTTTCAGAAATTACAATATGCTAAATGTTTCAGATAAATCAAATGAAAGAATTAGGTGAAAAGTACACATGGGTCCAAATTTTCGAAAATCGCGGTGCAATGATGGGTTGTTCCAATCCTCATCCACATTGTCAAATATGGTCGTCAAATTACTTACCGAACGAACCAAAAATTAAAGACAAAAATCAAAGAGTTTATTTTGAAAAATATAATCGACCTCTACTAATGGATTATGTAGAAAAAGAACTTAAGAAATACGAACGTATAGTCTATGAAAATGATGAATGGGTTGTTCTTGTACCTTATTGGGCAATATGGCCTTTCGAAACAATGATACTTCCGAAAAAGCATGTTCTTCGTTTTCAGGATATGAGTGAAGTTCAACAACAAAAATTGGCTGAATCAATGCAGATACTAGTTGCAAAATATGACAATTTGTTCAAATGTAGTTTTCCATATTCAATGGGATGGCATGGAGCACCTACAGGACAATATTTAAACACATGTCAAAGACATTGGACTTTTCATGGCATTTACTTACCGCCCTTATTAAGATCGGCCACAATTAAGAAATTTATTGTTGGATACGAATTATTAGCACAATCCCAGAGAGATTTGTCTGCTGAGAAGGCTGCTAAAATGCTTAGAGAACAACCTAATATACATTATAGTTTATGTACATGAAATATAATTAAATAAAGGTTTTGTACTGATATAATAAAACTGAAAAATAAATACGTTCTAAACTCATTATCTCTTAATTTTATATTTGATATATTACACCTATACTGAAATGAATAATATATTAATATATTTTGTTACTATGAACACTTCGAATGCCCTTATTGTTCAACGAAAGTTTCATTTTGATACTAGAACTGTATCAGAACTATATTTGAATTTCTAAGAACGTCACAAAGCTACCCGCCTCCATTAGAATATATAGTGATTCTTAGCTACCTCTTGAACGAATAAAATGTATTATATTGAACAATTTAAAATTATCAAGGGTTATACTTAAGTAACTTGATCATTTCATCTCCCGATCTTTGTCAGTTGTAGGGACAACTGTTGTGTCATCGACTAATAAAACTACGTTAGTGGCGGCAATTTATTAATTAATAATAATAAATTAGAAATGAACTCTATTATTTCTGTGGCGCACCATTTATTATTGTTAGCTAATTAGATAACGCTATACTATTGTAATCAACTCTTGGTTTTATATTTTGTAGGTAATAGTTCACCAATTATAATCCACTCCTCAAATACCAAATCGCCCCAGTTTTTTATACAAGACATAGTCTACCGAATGAAGAACCTTTGGTTGCTATTGGTACCTTTAATGACTTGATACAACTTGATATAGTGCTTTAGTTGTTGTTCTTTCAGAAATATAGCCATGGTGAGAGATATAATATCCGATCAGGAAAGAAAATATATCTTTAAAAATTATTTTCTCTAATTTTCAATGTTATTTTTACTTTCTTTTTCATGTAGTAGATGTGTATCTGAAATTTGCCTGCTTATAAGTATTTATCAATAATTGGCTCCAATATTTCCGATCCTTTCTAAGAACATACTTTTAAAAGGTTTTTAGAAATTTCATATCTCATACTTTGACTATTAGTATTGATATTACTGAGTGTTACAACTATTAAAAGTAATAATGTACTATATGTTAGAATGTTACACATTGTTATTAGTTTTGTATTTATGGAGATAATTTTTTTACATATTTTAACCACTCAGATATACTTTATGCAGACTGACAGTAATTAAAGATTCTGTGCTTGTGATTGATCATATAAGTTGCCAAATTGCCTTAATTTTGTTAGTGAATTATTAATAAAATCTTAATTAGCTTTAGGAATCTTATTTTTAATCATATGTTCATACATTTGGTTTTTTATGCTTAGTTTTCTCTTAATATTGTCCATAAGCAATTTATAGTTGTTCGCTGTTTGTTTTGTTTCTTCATAATCCATTATATATAATATATACATTCCTCTAAAACATATGTGGGCAACAACCGGATCCGGCCCGCGAGACATTTTGAAAAACCCAATTAAAAAAAATATTACACTACTTACTCACACTCACGGAATCAAGCGAGCGAGGAAGCCGAGTGGCGGCGATCATCAAAGAGTGAGGCGGCGCAATAAAAGATTATTGCTTCTCAATTGTTCTACACTAGACGATTCTAGATCATTTGCTTCATTCTGCCTATATAAGCGGATGGATAGCCCGAAGTTCAATTATATTTGAGCTACCGAGGTGATAACTTCGACAAGCGATATCCAGCGAACTGCTAGTGCCGTCAATTTGCTTTGTGACTTTGTGTGCATCTTGAGTGCTTACTAATTACCTATATTTTGTTATGAAGTTTATCGAACGAAAAGTAAACGAAAATGATGTCTGGTGGAAAGAAACGAAAAGTAGATGCAGAGGGTCGCCAGTTTCAAGAAAAATGGACTGAAGAATTCTCTTTTATCTTGCACAATGGTAAGACTCTTTGTTTGCTGTATAATGAATTCATTTAAGTGATGAAAGAGTTCAATATAAAGAGGCATTACTCAACTAAGCATCCTACGCTGCACTCACTGACAGAACGTAAAGGTTTCATCGGAATTTTGATTGAAAAAGCAACTGAATTAAAAGTGCAAAAAAATGATTTGATAGTACTTCATTGCATTATCCACCAACAGAACTTGTGTTCTAAGTCCTTTCGACTCTAGATTGTTATGAATGAGGTAGTAAAAACTATCTATTTTATTCGATCCGGAGGGCTTAACCATCGTCAGTTCAAGGCGTTTTTTGATGAAATATCAGCCGAATATGACGATGTAACATATTATTGTGAAGTCAGGTGGCTAAGCAAAAGGAAAATGCTGAAATGGTTTTACGAGCTTAGAAATGAGATAGCAGACTTTATGCAAATAAAAGATAAACCACTATCTGAATTGAGTGACCCAAAATGGATATGTGACTTAGCATTTCTGGTCGACCTTACAGGCTATTTGAATGATTTAAATTTGAAACTTCAAAAACAAGAACAGTTAGTAAATGATTTGTACAGCCATTTGAAAGCGTTTCAGAATAAAATTCGCTTGTGGAAGGCACAGATGCTGTCTGGTAACAGTTACCATTTCACCACGCTCTCTGCGTATGAAAATATTGCTTATGGTCAATATGCTGAAGAACTCAAGTTACTGTCGGAGCAATTTTCGAACAGATTTAGCGATTTCAAAAACATGGAAGACTGTTTCCATTTATTTGCTACTCCAACAAAAAGTAATGTACAAAATGCTCCAATACACTTGCAAATGGAGTTGATTGAGATTCAAGAAAATTCACTCCTAAAATTTAAATTTGAAGACGTAGAGTTGTGCGATTTCTACAAAAAATACCTCGAAGAAGACTATTTGTCGCAGCTTAAAAAATACGCGAGAAGATTGATTTGTGCGTTTGGCAGTACTTATAAATGCGAACAGTTCTTTTCAATGATGAAGTTAATAAATCAAAATATCGTACAAGGCTGACTGACGATAATTTGGAAAATTCTTTACGTCTTTTTACCAGTGGAACTAATCCAAACATCGATGGATTAGTTTCCCAAATTCAAGCTCAAGTCTCTCATTGATTTCGGTGCCGCTATTTAACTTTCGTAGTTTGTAACAATTCCAAATTTAACGATTTAATTATAATGTTGTACCTATTTCTTTCATTTCATTTTGTTATTTTAATAAATTGTATTATAATAACATTGTCGTATTATTTCATGTCTGATATCTATCGCTAAAAATTATGAACTACTTTAAAATGCACTACTTTTAAACGCGGCCCGCGAAGGTACGAGGGTAGTTTGACAAGTAGTGAGAATGGAAAAAAAATACAAAATAATTTTTATTTTTCAATATATTCTCCTAAAAGAGCAATACATTTATTCCAACGGTGCTCCAATGCCCTTATGCCATCCCTAAAATGCGATTCCGGAAGGCTTGCAAAATACTCATTTACGAAGACGATAAGCTCGTCGTTAGACGAAAATTTCTGTTCACCTAGTACCGTTTTCAATTTCGGAAATAGGTGGAAGTCGGAAGGGGTTAGATCCGGTGAATAAGGCGCATGCGGTACTAATTGGAAATGCAACTAGTGGATTTTGGACATCGCAACTGTGCCGGTATGGGAGGGAGCGTTGTCTTGGTGAAACAGAATCTTTTTCTTTGCCATTCCTGGCCGTTTGGCACGAATCTCAACATTTAATTTTTGTAGAAGTTCTACATAATATTGTCCGTTTATTGTGGCACCTTTCTGAAGGTAATTAATGAGCAAAATGCCCTTTGAATCCCAAAAAATTGATGCCATCACCTTGTTTGCCGATAAAGTGGTTTTCGCTTTCTTTGGAGGTGCAGAACCACGTTCTAATCATTGCTTCGACTGTTGTTTAATTTCAGGTGTACTGTAGTGTATCCAAGTTTCATCGCAAGTAACAAATCGCCTACAAAAATCAACAGGATTCCGCTTATAAAAGTCCAAACACTCATTGGAAATGCGCAAACGAGTGAACTTTTGATCAGTCGTAAGCAATCGCGGCACCCATCTTGCCGAAAGCTTGGAAAGGCCCAATTCTTTCGTTAAAATGTGGTGTATGCGTTCTGTTGAAATGTTTACCATGTCTGCTATCTTTCTCACTTTGAGTCGTCGATCTTGCGTAATAATATTATGGATTTTTATAATCATTTCCTTAGAAGTCACGATTTTGGGTGCTCCAGAGCGCGCTTCATCAACACAGCTTGTTCTACGACGTTTAAATTCATTTACTCATCTACTTATTGTGGCGGATGATGGAGCAGATTCACCTAATGTTTCCCGTAACTCATCTTTTATTTCGGTAGCTTTCATACCCTTAATTACGAAGTATTTATCACCGCACGATACTCTGCTTTTTCCATTTTAACAAAACGACATGTTGCTTCTTTTTCAATCAGCTGTCAAAAATAAACTAATCAATCGATTTATCTAAATATCGGAATGTAAACATATAAATAGGCAACCTAAATTACAGTGCACTTGTTTTACCAATTAGAACGACACCTATGTGTCATTCTCACTGCTGGTTATACTATCCTGGTATTTGCACTTTAAAGTTTGGCCCGCAACATGTCAACATTTTCATTCGAATCTTGTGACAAAAGTTTCAGTTAGTATTAATTAACTATTCCTTAAAAACTTTTACGTCTTCTTTATGTATTTTCTAATGGCTAAATGATTAGATAAAGCCGTTATTATTATACGATTTTTATAGTTTTGGATATTGGTTATAACATTATCCAAAATTGAATGTGTAGATTTTGTCGATTAATACCGATAGATTGCGAAGTTATAATTCTTATGCAAACACATTAAATTAAAAAGTGAAAAAATAATTCATCTTCGTGATATTTATTAATCATACAATCATACAAAGTTAATGTGGTAGTTTTAAAAGATTGGCTTAATGTTTTGAACTGTTGTAGCGCTAATGTTAAACTCGTGTCTGTGCGGTGCGTTAATGATATAGTAAGATTTAATTCTACTCACGCCATAAACTATTCCTAATACAAATACATAACTCGAATGTCTAGATCGTTAAAGCGCAAAAAAATTTTTTTGGTATTTTTTTTTAGATATATCAGTTTGTCGTCCAATATTTGTTTTTTAACCATTCTTGGTGTAACATACACCTAACACACAACTTAATTATTCTTTTGCCTTGGATATAATTGTTACGTGAATATGTATTTTTTATTTATCAAAATTCAATCTATTCGAAGTTATAATCTTTTTGGCTAGTTCAGTTAAATAAGTACACTTATACATATCCTTTTCGTTTTTCTTAAGTTTTCCATTTTTGGCGTTTACTATGAATTAATTATTATGTAATTTATTATAACGATAACTTGAAACTCATGCTGGTTGCCACGATCTGACGGCTCTGCCGAATCCAAAAGCATTGCATATAAGGCAGTGGTTGCGCCAATTGAGAATACGATGCCATTTCAAACTAGCAACATCCTTTTAAGAGCACTCGATATTTATTTTCACAAAAGGTCAATGTTTAATTATGAAAAGTTCGTTGAGGTAGTAATTCAATATTTTTGTTTTTTAATTTTAATTTTCAAATTAATTGATTTCTTATTTGAATCTTTTTTTGCGTAAATTTATTATTTGAATAAAGATACAGGAATTGGAATAGCAAACCGAATCAGGCGGATGATAGCCAATAAGTTTTTTCTATTCTAGGTTTTTGTGTAATATGGAATAATATTAAATTTGTATATTTCTTATTTTTTAATTTTATTTAATATCACTTCATAATTAGACGGACGATAGCCATGCGTGTATGAAATAATTCATGTGTTCATTTATGTGACTATTATTTTATTTACAAAAATACAAATAAGAAAGCCAAAGTTACTTTATTATATGTTGAAGTTTCGTTTATTATTGGAGATTGGAACGAGTAGGTTTAATTTTAGCTAAGTTGCTAAATTATGTGATTGTTATGGACCTTAAAAGAAAATATACTAGCGACAGATGGTGTTCTTAATTTTAATAATTTCGTTCTTTTACTTGCACTATTTTTATTTGGCATTGCAGAGATAAGTTAAATACATATTCGTATTCGAAATTTTTATACATGTTACACTGCTTCAGCAGCATGGGTTGTTAATTGGTTGATATTAAGAAAGCACCATGAAATCAAAAAAAAACTTCATATGCATAACGATATTGTAGTGTTATAGTTAGATGAGGAAAGTGTTTCAAAAACTTGTCCACCTATATATGTATGTGTCTACTATATGAATATATATATATATATATATATATATATATATATATATATCATAGTAATCATACACTCTTAAGTGGTGTTACTTAAATTTCAATATAAATGACGTGTAACATTAAACAATAATCTCGAGCTGACCTTGCTGCCCTTTATACTTTGATCACCAACAGATTATTATCGTCGTTAGGCTGACATCGGCGGAGAAACCGGCAGGACGATAGCGTACACGCTGACACCGGGCGCCCAAAAGGATGTACGAAGAAAGAGAGGATCAAAAACAAAAAAAAACCTTTGTTGGTGGGCTGGTTTTATGCTCTTTCTCCAAGTGGGAAAATTCTCTCGAAAATGAGCCAACAGCAGGATGAGTATATTTATCCACAATTACTTGAATACCGCGTTACTCTTTTTTTTTATCCCTCTAATTGAGGATAATGCTACTGCTCAACTTGAAGTTTAATACTTAATGGAGCCTGTCACACGCAGTCAACACCAAATGCACGGCGAAAAGGCGGTACGAAAGAAAATAGTCTAGAAGGTTTGAGAAAATAATTGGAGTTAGTTCGATTCTCACGTAGACAGAGAGTAACCACACACACTTGCAGCTCATTTATAGGTGGAGTGAAAATGAGACGGATATCGATTACGACTTGCCGCATTGTGCATACAGACATAATAAAAACTCCAAACATGATAAGACCCATTTTTTTGCGGCTCACATAGAAGACTCTATTGACTTAAATAATCTAAATTGAAATAAAACGTTATACAAACGATATTTGAACATATGTACGTAAATAACCAAATATAGATTATTATCTATATTTGGTTATTTGTGTATTCACAGAGTTTTGAAAAATTAAATAAAATATGTGCAAGAAAGATGGAAATCGAACCGTAACAAACATCTTGTTTCTTTTAAAAGATCATCAACTTTCTTATGAATGCCGTATTGGATTCTAAATAAATTTTTTTAATTTCATTCCTGTCTAACAGTGTTAATTTTTGAAGAATTCATTTTCAAATACCAAAACGACATTTACGATGGAATTAATGAAATCAAGAGTTTCCAAAATGGTGAAGGTGTTGAATGGCCAGTGAGATCTGGTTTAAGTCCTTTCGATTATTTTTTATGAAGATTTATTAAAAATAAAATTTATAATGACCATGTTATGAAGATGATTGATTTATTGTTTTTTTCTCTCTTACTATATCTTTTATAGTAATTTTAATATATTGTAACATACTTAAATAAAAATAAATTGATTATCATTTAAATTCCCGTTAACACAAACAAATATTATGTCCCCTGGTAAGCAGTTCATTTTCGACCAAGTTTTTGTCAAAATCCACAAAAATTGCACGATGTCGCTGTTCTAAATACATTTGTAAATTTGATGAATAGAAAATATTTGACATATCTCGTTTATTCTGTCGGTGTAGGATATTTTTACTGTTACTAATGAATAATGACTGAAGTATTTACAGTTCGAAATTTACTACTTGAACGTAGGTTTGGTTTTTGTATCTGAAAATAAATACTTACAAAATTAGCACTTAATTTCAAAAACTTATGTCAATGTGTGAAACATATATAAAATCAAAAAAATACCTCTTTCTAAAGGCGTGAGTATCCAAAATGGCGCTCATAAGAAAGTTGATCATGATGTTCTGAAAGAATCGTGTAAAAATTTAGATTACGCCATTAGATAGGGTATTCAAAGTAGGCTCAAGAATATGTATTGATTTTTCTCTGCAAAATCGCAAATGCCATTCGCCGCAGTCTATTTTCTCTTTGGGTGCATTATAAACACAAAATATAGCACCATTTTGAAATTTAAGCCTACTCGCTATCTCCAATATTAAATGAGATCCCCATGGTAAAAGATGGTCGAAAATGATCATGTATGTATATGAATCGCTAATTTTTCAGGAATCGTATCGTGTGTTTTTATGATCCTTAGAAGGGCTGTCCTGGCGTCATTTCAATGAAATCATAATCATCTTCTTCTCTTGACTCTCACAGAAACGTCGTCAATACAGTTCTGAAACCTCACCAGAACCAAAATCCAATGATATTAAAAAATCTTGTTTTAATAAAGAAAAATAGAAAGTAGGTACAACAATGACTTTTGCACATGTATTTGGAGTGAATTAACTCCTTATTTATTCAGCTTTATATTCATACACATCATTATGTGCAAATATCTATTTCCTTTATATTATCAAAATTTCTATTATATTAATGCAATTTACTTTCTTATAAGCATTAATAACTTCAATGAACTAACTAAATGAATTAAATAAATTTATTTTAATTATTTACTTTGTCTTCATAATTTAAAATATTTTTTCTTAATTATTACTTAGTATGCTAATATCTAATTTGGTACGTAGACTTCCGCGGTCATGGTCCATACTATCTGCTTTTGGGCTTCCGGGTTGGAACCCCGTCACTGATATAACTGCCGACGTTTCGTACCCACTCGTATGGGACATCTTCAGGGCTCAACTACTGCTACTGTCTGTCGCACTGAAACTGTTTCAGTGAAGTTAGGTACGAAACGTCGACAATTATGCCAGTGACGCGTTACAGCCCAGAAGTCCAGAATCAGGCTGTTTCTATTGTTCATTTCACCAGTACGGTTTACATAACTATTTAAAATTACATTTTTCGTCCTTTTTATGTCACTTTAATAATTAATAACTAATTAACTATATATTTGTTTTAGGTAAATTCTTTAAGTTATTATAACCTTACATTTTTCATTATTTTTCTATTTGATTGTACTTCAAATGTTTTTTTTTAGATAACGTTCTGCATATTTACTACATGAGCGAATTATTTAGATTTCCCGATTTTTACCCCGTTTTCGTATATAAAGGAAAAAACAAATATGCATAGGTTACTGTTATTGCTGCTAGAAACGGTCTCCAGAAACAGTTGCTATCAATATCTTTTATATATTAATTAAAGGGTACTTTAATTATTTTTGGATTAAAAACTGAATATAATTGTCTTAATCCATACATATAAATTACCTTAGTGTTCCATTTTCACAAATTAACTCTATCATTTTTAAATATGTACAAATCGCTAAAAATTCCACTGTCAAAGAAACTTTTAAATCTTAAAATTCAATTAAAATATGCAATTGAAACTATAGAAATATATACATTGTTACAATGGTTTTTAAATATTAACCAATATTTAAGTTGTTATTTGGAAATTAAATATCCGTATGCTAGTTCTATTTTTCGTTACTTATTTCCACACATTTCTACAGTAAAATCAAATCATTTTCATTCCATTATGTTCTTTTAAGTCCCATGCAATT
This sequence comes from Dermolepida albohirtum, assembly GCA_031893035.1. Lineage (NCBI taxonomy): Eukaryota > Metazoa > Arthropoda > Insecta > Coleoptera > Scarabaeidae > Dermolepida > Dermolepida albohirtum. The sequence continues at coordinate 149,922 of JAVIWB010001395.1, read as the reverse complement.
ACATTATCCCTTTAATGTTAATTTAAGTAGCATATAAAAAAAGCCTTCTCCTTTCCGTATCGATAAACATGTAATATCTTCCCTTTAATTTATAATATTATTATATTTCTAACTTGATTTTACATGTATTTATTTTTAGGTCCTTTTAACTAATATATCATAATTTGCGTGTTGTACGAGAGAGAGGCAATGCTTTTCACCATTGCTCTGTATCGAAAAGATACGATAAATCCTACAAAGAAATCGTTCGTTAATAACACAAGTTTAGCTGATTATGAGTGAATCTCTGAAATATATGTATGTAGTAAACAGTATGTTACTAATATTTGAATGATTCTTTTTAACATTCAGCTATTTGGCAAATCGCTGAGATTGCAAGTGTCTGTCTATACACGCTCTGAGAACTTTGTTGTCGACATGCGAGATAGACACGTTCTCGTTCTGTCGTTCAAATACTGTGTTGTACGAGAGAAGAAGGTGATATTTTTTCATCATTGTTCTGTATCAAAAAGATACGATAAACCTTACAAGGGAATCATTCGTTAATAACATAAGTTTGCCTGATGATGAGTGGAATCTCTGAAACATATGTAGTAAACAGGTTGTTACTAATATTTGACTGATTCCTTTTTCAAATATTTGACAAATCGCAATAGTAAGTGTTTATCTATACACGCTCTGATATGAGATAGACACGTTCTCGTTCTGTCATTCAAATACATTCGTGCGTGGTACGAGAGAGGGAGGCAATGTTTCTTCATAATATATCATAATGTTTGTATTAACTAATGGATAACAATATAAGATTATATATATGCAACATATACATACATACAAATACATTACAAAATTTTCAGTTTAAAATCATCTTTGGATATTATATTTAAGTAGATATATACATCTAATAATAAGAAAATATATCAAAATTCCAAGTGAGTACTTAGATTTATAAGTGATATTTATACGACAAAATTAATTATGAAACGTAGTCGTCTATATAAATACAGGGTGTTTTAAAAAGAATATATGTATTTCGAATGCATATATTTATTAAACTTTAAGATGTACCAATATGAAACTTTACACACATATTGACCAACCTCTTAAGTTCAGATTACAGATGTTCAATATGTCCTCCATCAGCGACACGAACAACATCACATCTATACTCAAATTCCTCCCATACTCGGGCAAGCATGTTTTTCGTCACTGATGTTATGGCAGTACGGATCCGGTTCTTCAACTCTTCCAGGTTCTGTGGGAGTGGTGGTACATAAAAGTTGTCTTTAAAGAAACCCCGCAGGACGAAGTCACAGGGTATCAAATCCGGTGACCGTGGAGCCCAGCTGAGACATGCTAAGTCGCCAGCTCCTTGACGACCAATCCAACGGTCGGTAGAGTTTCATTCAGATATTCACGCATTTGGCGACTCCAGTGAGGGGGTGCCCCGTGTTGTTGAAAAATGAAGTTGTCTTCGTGCAGCCTCGGAACCAACCAGTAAACAGATGATCGGGATATCGCACAAAACACATTGATTTTAGGCGAATCTCGTACGTGTTCAATGGCTGGATGTGGGTTCTGTAGACCCCAAATTCGAACATCGTGTTTGTTTACCAGACTACTAACATGGAAAGTCGCTTCATCACTGAACACGATGTGTTGTGCGAAAGTGTTATCATTGTCAATAGCATCATGAATCTCGTTACAAAATGCCGCACGTTTCCGTTTGTCATCAGGACGCAGAGCTTGTAATAACTGTAACTTGTACGGCTTCATAACCAACCGACGTCTCAAAACACGCCAAATTGTTGTTGTAGGCAGTTGTAAGTCCCGACTGGCACGACGAATTGATTTTGAAGGATTACGTTGGAAAACAGTTTGAATTCGTGCAACATTTTCTTCAGAAACACGAGGGCGGCCAGGACTCTTTCATTTACATACACATCCTGTATCTACAAACTGTCGATACCATCTGCGAATGTTCCACCCATTCGGAGGATCAATTTGATAGCTCAATCTGAAACGTCTTTGCACTGTAACACGGAATTACACTTCGCAAACTCGAGAACACAAAATGATTTCTGCTGCGGAGTAGCAATTTTAAACATATGACGGTTACCATGTAAAGCAGAAGACAACTGACATCTAGCGGCTATTAAATAAACTAGACTCTGTATTCGTTTCTCCAACAGGCGAGCCGAGGCGCAGCGATCGATAGTTTGGTACAAAATAATACTTTGTAATACGTATATTCTTTTTGAAACACGCTGTAATGCTTGATAAGATGATATATAATTTAAGTACTCTTCCCAAGTTGAATATTATTAATTGGTTCTGTTCATAATTATGTTTAAATAATAATATATATTATATAAATTTATTATTTTAAATAATTAATAATGAAATAAAATAATCTTCTTGGTACGAGACTTTCCTTAATAATTAAACTTCATATTGTCATTAAAATAAAATAAAACGACGTTTCGACGTTTATTTCAATTTTAATTTTAATCATACGTTAAAATTGGATAGTTGTTACATTTTTTAAATTTTTTTTCCGTGTGAAATTGAAACCACTTATATATATATGTATATAAATTGTTGCGATGTCTTTATGATTATTAAAACACACCTTAAAAATTTAATGAAGTTCCTGAGTACTTAATATAAAATATAACATGAATGTTATTCTTAATTATATTCTATTATTAAATCTTAAAACTAATTTATTATTGATTCTACAGATGTTTTTATGGAAATGTATTTTTGAAGTTGATTTAAACTTGCGTATGTTAACTTTAAAAACTGGATCTCTTTCATGTTTATATGAAACATAAATTATTATATTTTTGGTATCTTATTATTTGTGCATATGCATATTTGTAAAACCTGCTCAATTTATTGGAATGTAATAATATTGGTTTTAGTATAAGGATAAATATTTATGAGAACGTGCTACAATTTCACGTCTATTCGATACATAAAACGATATCGTTGCACTGGTTTTCGCACAAAAAGATGTTTGGTGGGTGTAATTGCCATATGCGTTCTTTTTCATGTGGTGTACTACGTACATACTTTATAAAGCCACTTTTTCTTATGGTTATTAAACGTTGTTAGTTACTGCTTTTGCAAAAAGAATCATTTTATTTTAACGAATCTTAATATATTTCTTACGAACTATTCGTTTACAATTTCTTTTTCATAATTATACAATAAAAATGATTCCCGTTTTTTCTATTTTGTACACAAACTATGTATTTGTTATATATTTTACGAATGTATTATATATAAAACCAATATTTAGACACCATATATGGGCGGCGAGTGAAGCTGGTACCGATGGTTCCGACAGTCTTAGCCGTCACCGGCGTATATCGGACGTTGCGATATCAAAAGCGCATACATTGTGAATACGAAAGAATATAAGCAATACTGCATAAATAAATAGTCCACCGATGTTATATTTATGTTGTTAAAATGTTCTCTGAACTGAGTTAACGTATCCGAAGAAGTAAATGTCTTTTAATCTAGCAAAATCGAAATTTTCTAATACACGAACATTTATCTCGTCATTTAAAGCACATAGCACTGTTTTCACTTCATCCACTACTTTCATTTGATCTACTAACGCCATACTATTTTGCAAGATTTTTATGGCGTTTGCTAGAACATGTTAATTCATATGAATAGTTTGTAAATCCGTGTGAACGCCAATGCTACTATATTTTATCTGGCTTTCTTTGAAGGCTATTGATTCTTATGGGTTGAACTGTTACTATTACAGTTGAAACCAAAAGAAAGCATTTACGAGCCGGCTTCAGTAACAAATATCACTACATGGTTTGTTGTCAATTCAAAATTTTGTAGTGCACTTAGTATCACTGCGAATAGCTTCGCCGGTACACTTTGTCGACCTTTTACTAGCTAATAATAATGAAGATGATTGTTGGAAAGGTTCCAGTATACGTACAATGATATTAAGAATAGAATTTTTCTTATAATCCGCAGTCTCATCACAGTTTTTTACTACTTTAAATATAAATACTTTAAAATTGACGGAATGGTTCATTCTCCATTATCTATGATAGATTAAAAGCTGTCAACATATAAATTATACGTAACACATAATTTGTATGTTAGTATTTTTGTGTGTTTACGTATCTAAAACAGTATCTTTTCCTCCAACAGAGGAACGATGTGAGAAACGCTAAACAAATTACTTTGGCACCATTGTATTTTATGATTGGAAATTGTTCGATAAATTAACTAACACTGTCCATGCACAGAAGCCTGTTATTATTCCGTTTGGCGCTTATAATTACGCTACAATTCATTGTCAAATATTTATTATTTCCAACGCAATAGAAACCTGTACGTAACTGAACCTATTACATACTACAACATGCTCGATATACGTCGGTGACGGCCATATCTAGCCGTAGTCATCGGTACCAGCTTCACTCGCCGGGCATGGTGTCTAAATATCCCTGCCTTGATTATAATTTTTACTTTAATAAATCTTAATATTTTGTTTCGAAATTAGTCCTTTTATTTAGGACTTCTCTTGGTTGTAATCCTACTTTTTCTATCCATTCCGTGCTCTACTGCATCATCATAACGATAATCATTTTCCACCGTTCTCACTTTCTTCTTGAACACACTATTCTAGCACTCATCAATTACTACTGTATTTTTAATTCGGTGTAGCAAATATGAAATCCAACGATGATAAACTCTAATGTCTATGTAAATGGTTGAAAATACTTCTAACACATAGTTAAACGTGGATCCGTGCGAATAATTACTACTCTAGTATCAATGATTTTATTAGTTAGTACGAGGGTGGTCTGAAAAGTTTCCGACCTCAACGTGAAGATGGCAGCACTCATCAATAAAAGCTAGGGAATGTAGTTGTGTATTTATTGTCCAGTACTCACCAAAGTTTCAAAGGCTATGAATATGTTCAAAGGACGTGTTTGTCACTTGTTAAATCGAGATTTAGGTATGAGAAAGCTGTCCGCGTGTTGGGTGAAGCGTTTGCTAACGTTAGACGAAAAACGTGTTCGAATGAACATTCCCAATTTGGCGCAGTTTAGGCGCAATAAATCCGAGCTTTAGCGCCGATTAATTACTGTAGATGAAACTTGGATACACCATTATACGTCCGAAACACAGTCAAAAAAAGCAAAAACTGTCTTTTCGGCTGGGAAAGTGACGGCGACTGTTTTTTGGGATAGTCATGAAATTATCGTAATCGATTATCTTCAAAAAGGAAAAACTATTACAGGAGCATACTACGCACATTACTTGACAAGCTGAAGGCAGGAATTGTGGACAAACGGCCACATTTGCAGAAAAAGAAAATCCTGTTTCACCAAGACAACGCGCCGTCTCACACCTCAGCGGTTACAATGGCGAAAATCCACGAATTACGGTTTGAACAACTTGACCATCCGCTTTACTCACCAAATCTAACCCCAAGCAACTTCTTTTTGTTCCCTCATCTAAAAATTGTGCTCAGAGGACAGAGATTTTCGTCAACTGAAGAGGCCATCACCTTCGTGAACAATTATTTTGCAGAAAAAAACGCCAAGTACTATTTGGACGGGTTAAAGAGATGGGAGTATCGCTGGTAGAAGTGCGTAGAGTTACAAGAAGACTATGTAGAAAAATAAATATAAATTTTAAAAAAATGTCTTACATCTTTGTTAGGTAGGAAACTTTTCAGACCACCCTCGTATACTAATTGACCATCTGGATCAGATTACAACTCACACCTTGTCCGACTATCATTAAATATATGTCAACAAGTCTCAAAAAGACGTTCATAGTAATAATAATTGTGATAGTAAGAGTAATAGCAATAGAAATGATAATAGTATTAATAATAAAAATAATAATAGCAGCTTAACGCCAGTTAAGGAGGGTATTGTCAAGTGATGTTATGTTAAATTATGTAATTACCTCAATACAAGGTCACAATTAAAGATCGGATCCTTTACATTATTAATGATGAAACAACCGAAGCTAGTTATTGATATATTACAAATTTGTTGTTTTAATGAACATATTTTACTGTTAGTATGAAAGAGAAAATTTCGAAATTGTTCGCTTTGTTAATGGAAGCTTAATGATTTTTTGACAAAAATCTTACTCGCGCAATAAATATAGTAATTGAAGAAATTAGATGTCAGTTTCCATTAGCTAATTCTTTAATTACGACCGTACAAAATATTTTTAAAGAATCCTTATCTGCTTAATTACATAAAGGAAAATTTCTGAATACAGTGGAATCATCCATAAAGGACACCTTCCCTAAGCGGACACCCCTTTTGGATGGACACTGTTATCAGGTCCCGGCAACGTTCCATAAGAAAAGCATTGCAACCGCTCTCCTTTGAACGGACTGTCTCATGAGCGGACGCGGACACCCGCTTGACAAAAAACTTCTGTTGTACGGATATTTCGTTTGTTTTTGTCCGTTTTTTGCATTGCATAAATAACAAATAAGTTCATCAAATCCGTTTTAATTTGCTCGCCTTAACAACCGCTGAAAGCCAAAACGCACACTGTGCGTTATGATTTTCAATGGTACAGATCGTGTGCAAAACGCACACTGTGCGTTTTGGCTTTCAACGGTGCAGATCGTGCGCGGAATTTGTTTCGTACGGCTATTTGCTGTAGTTTTCCAGTTACGACACTGTTTAATTATCTGTTGATGATGACGACTTAGTTGTCGAAATACGTATACATAATACAAGGATTAATGTGGAAAGGGGTTAAAGAAGTGATTAAATTTTATATTGTTATTACCTACATATATGGATTTCTTTTGGAATAAAAGTATTTTTAAATAAAAACTCATCATCTTACACAAATTTTACTGATTTAAATTTGTAGTTTTCTATTGAGAGAACATCTCCCTTGTACGGACACATTTCAGTGGTACCTTCGGTGTCCGCTAAAGAGAGATTCCACTGTATTTTCTTTTCCCGTAAACTGATAATAACTCGATGATATATTTGTATATAATAAATCATTTCATATAAAAATATTATATTAGCTTTTATATATTTAGCTGAATAAGTAAAGAAATCTAAAAGTTTATTCGAAATGTGAGATTATGTACCAGTTGACGTCGTATATTAAAGCTTAGTTAGTATTACAATTTCGCATGTGGTTTAATTCAAAAGTTAACATAATACTCAATTTATATTGCAAAACATTGTGAACATTAAAAATTGTTTTTGCTAAAACTATATTAGATAAATTTAACAATGTAACGATAAAAAATTATTGATTTTAAACATTAACTATAACAGCCAGTATTTTATTTTAAAGGCTGCTAATAATGCTAATAATACGCCAATCAAATCCGTCGATATACATATAAACGTAATCCATATCGAATTTTAGGGTTTCAAATGCGTATTGTTTGTGTTCTGTAAGTATTGAAAATTTGCATTTTTATAGTTTGTGAGCTCCCGAGAAACCCGTGCTACACTCAAACTGAGGAGCAAGATAACATGCGGAGAGTTGTGTGGCCGAAAAAAAGTACATTCATCAATGCTCCTCTGGGGACACCACACGCAACCCCTTCATATTTAACCTTACCGATAAGTGAGGTTTTAATAAGGCATATTTATTTCCCTTGCTACTCGCTGGAACAGTATGGAGAAAATACAAAAATCAAAAAGCAGAGGGAAAAATAAATTAGAAGGGCAAGGATGATATATGGAACTGTGGGGGTCGACATTATAGAGGAAATGAAATTGATGACCGATGGGAATGTTAGGATTATATAAAACTAAAAGAGCCGTAATTAAGGCCAACTTTGTCAGACACATGCGAAGAGGCAGTTTTAAGAAAAGAATCTAATGAAAATTTCAAAACAAAAAAGGACGAATCTGGCTTGTAGACTTCCGTAGTCGTTGTCCATGCCAAAGTCAAAATGGATAAAAAAGGACGAAGTTTTACATATTACCTATCAGCAACGGCGGAAGAAGTTAAAAGAATAATATACTCAAATATTTCTCAGGGGATGAGGAGCTGTATATTTCGATGAAAAGGGCCATCAACTAATCACTGGATTTGATGTTAATGCGCATTACTTATTATGGAGGAGTCAAGACGTCGAAAAACGAAGTTAACAATTCATACAAAGGGTACTAGGAAAGTTTTTCAATATTACGCAACGATGATTCGTAGGAAGCTGCTTGTTGCTGCATGTTGAGACGTGTTCATACGTGCATAGTAACTGCCGCGCCATGTCGATGGACTCAGTTATTCATTAACAGTGAGAGTATAAAGTGCTTGCGATGGCATCGTGGTCACCAAATGAGATAAGGGCTGTTTTGCGTTATAATTTCGTGCGTGGTTTAAACATAGATCAGCGCTTCGAAGAAATGACTCTTGCACTAGGTGATGTTTGCCCAGATCGCACAACGATATTCAGGTGGTATAGAGAATTCCAAAGGGGAAATTTAACTGTGGAGGATGCTGAGAGGCCGGGAAGACCACGAACGTCAGTTACGGAGGAAAACGTTACTACTGTGAGGAAAATGCTTGGCGAGGATAGGCGAGTGACCCACCAACAGATAGAGGGTACTTCAGGCCTAAATGTACCAGCAATTCGTTCGATTCTGCATGATAATTTGCACGTGAAGAAACTTTGATCTCTATGAGTACCGCATCGAATGACTGAAAAACAGATGACACGACGTATGACTTGGTGCTGGGAGATGCTAAAAAAGTTTAATAAGATACAATCTCGGTATGTGAATAACATCGTGACAGGTGGCGAGCCTTGACTGTACTATTACGATGTGCCGACCAAAGCTCAAAACAAAGTTTGGGTCTTTGATGATGAGGACACACCCGTAGTCGTCAGAAAATCCCGAGTGGAATTGTGGAACGCGTTTTGAACACACACAAGACAGTCACAGCTAAGTGGTATACTGAAAAGTACCTGCCTAAAGTCATTGGATCTATGAAGAACCTGTGGTCAAAGTCAAGAATAGACACCTGGTTCCTCCATCACGATAATGCTCCAGCTCACAGCGCCAAAGCCTGCACCGAATATTTGACCATGACAGGATTGAAACTTCTCGAGCACCCTGCCTACAGTCCAGATCTTGCTGCCTGCGACTTTACACTGTTCCCGCATGTGAAAATGAAGCTAAAAGGGAGGCGGTTTTCCAGTGATGAGGACCTTCTGCGGGCTTGGGACAACGAGTGTGCCTTACTCCCTAGTGCAACTTGGCAGAACTGGTTTAAAGATTGGTTTCGGCGGATGGAGAGATGTATTGAGTGTAGAGGAAATTACTTTGAAAAAATTAAATAAACAAAACTGTACTGCAAAACTTTCCTAGTATCCTTTGTATAGGCGGATTAGGCTTGATTTAATTACTTCCCTTCCGGAGATAGGACACAAAAACCCAAGAGAAAAACTGGAATGATATGGAGTACTTCGGGGGGACTCTAGAGGGTGGAGTGTCGCCACCTAGCCTAAAATTAGCAGTGGAACAGAAAAATGAGGGAAGAAAGTCTCAGAGCCGAAGTTCGGAAACCGTTTAATAAAGCCAAAGACAACAAAAGTGGGTATTTATAAAGTTAAATTCATCTAGTATAACAAGGAAATTTACAAGAGGAAGAGGTATACGTGGAGTAAGTTCTGTGAGAAAGTGAATAAAACCTTCTCATATTCTAGAATCCACAATATGCTAGCCAGGGAAGATAATTCCGTAAGAGGTGCTTTTATCAGAAAGACTGAATTCATTCGGAAATGGGTTTGCCCATTATTTCCTCAGTATTTCCGCTATAATAGAAAGCCTAAAAAAAGATAACCAAACCTACATCTATGAAATCAGAAAAAAATAAGCACTTTAATGAATTCATAGCCAACTATTAGGTGCGCAACTAAGTTCTCGCTGTTTATCAAGAGATGGCTCCAGTAGTAAGTGCTGGTCGATTGTGACGTAACCAAAACGTCATGAACTAAGCTTAGACATATGGTAAACAAACTGCTTTGACACATTAGTGATTTTGTTTTTGCGCCATAAACTTTTGGTTGTGTGAAAATGTCTGATTTTGTGCCAAATAATCGTCATTTGCGGGAAGTGTTGCTTTTCTTCTTTCATTTGAAGAAAACGACGGCTGAAGCGCATCGAGAACTCCAAAAAGTTTACGGAGATACTGCTCTAAGTGAAGCAACGTGCCGTGATTAGTTCTGTCGCTTCAAAGACGGTGATTTCGATGTTGACGACCGTTCGCGTGAAGGAAGACCAAAAACCTTCAAAGACGCTGAATTGGAGGCATTGCTCGATGAGGAGCCGTGCCAAACGCAAAAAGAGCTTGCTTCAGCATTAGGAGTTACCTGTCAAGCCATTTCCCAGCGATTGCATGCGTTGGGAATGATTCAAAAACAAGGAACTTGGGTTCCTTATGATTTAAAGCCAAGAGACGTTGAACGTCGTTTTTTCGCCTTTGAACAACTGCTCCAGCGACAAAAAAGGAAGGGGTTTCTTCATCGCATCGTTACGGGTGATGAAAAATGGATTCATTACAGCAACACAAAGAGAACAAAATCATGGGGACTGCCCGATCATGCTTCTACGTCGTCGGTTCGGCCGAATATTCACGCTGCGAAGGTTTTGCTGTGTATTTGGTGGGAGCAAGGCGGTGTTATTTATAATGAGCTGTTGAAATTGAACGAAACCATTACTGGGGAACGGTATCGAACTCAATTGATGCGATTGAGCCGAGCACTGCGCGAAAGGCCACAATACGAGCAAAGGCACGAAAAAATGATTCTACAGCATGACAACGCTCGGCCTCACGTTTCCAAATCCGTTAAAACCTACTTAGAAACGCTCAAATGGGAGATCCTACCCCACCCGCCATATTCCCCAGATATTGCGCCGTCTGATTATTACTTGTTCCGTTCGATGGCACACGGTCTGGCTAATCAGCAGTTCCGCTCATATGAAGACATCTCAAAATGGCTTGATTCGTTGATAGCCTCAAAAGACGAACACTTCTACCGTGACGGTATTCGAGTTCTGCCAGGAAGATGGGAAAAAGTTGTCGCTAGCGATGGGCAATATTTTGAATGATTCATTTGTAAACATTTTTTCACAACAAAGTTGGATTTTCATCAAAAAAACAGCGAGAACTTAGTTGCGCACCTAATAATATTGACATTTAAAACGTAAAGACGCATAAATTTGTGTTATATCTTGAAAATCATGTGGGTCATACATTTTTAATTAAAAATTTTATTTAAAAATATCTACCAGATGCAATTTTTAATTTCGTTATTTCTTCAGCGGTTACAAAAATATGTAAGACTAAAATATCTCAAGAAGTTGACAATAAATGACAAATCTGAAAATGCTAGAAATTTTTCTTTAAAAATTTCTGTCATAGAATACATATATTTTTGTCGTTTGCCGTTTTCCGGCGGGTGCTTTACCGAGTTACCGAGGCTTGTAAATTCGAATCTTTCACTTTATAGAAACAGTTCTTAAATTATAAACTGCACTAGATTTTGCGAATTTTTGACTTATTGAATGTTAACTTTATGATGTATATATAGTCAAAACGAGTTCAGTATGTTATTCAAAAACTTGAGATGGTTGAATTAACCCCTAAATTATAAACTGTTAAACCATACCAATCTGCATTCTAATTTTTCTTGGTTAAAATGAACATTACACATTATAATCTAAATTTTTAACAACGCTTAATTAATAAATGTGATCTATTATTTTATACTTTTTAAGAAATACTGTTATCTAAATAATACTGAATGTCTAATGAATTCGATTATACCACTATTCATTAGGTTCATTATTATTATTTAACAATATGAAAATAAGGAAAAAATGTTGATTTAATGTAGGCTGAACAACCCTTTTTCACAATGTAGAATACGTTCTTTTTAAGATTTGATTTAATAAACAGTTTAAATATCTGTTTGAATTAGATTTCAATATACTTACTTATACCATCCAATACCAAATGCGATTAGTCCTACTGTAGCTGCTGCACTTATACCAGCAACAACTGCAATGATGTACACACCAGCCGTGTCTGTCTTCGACGAATTAGGTTGAACTGCTACTACTTTAACGCTGTTATCTGTTCTTTCTCTAGGATCGTCCATAATTTCTTGGTAAGCACCTGTGTAAGATATGCGATTTACGTCAGCGTCTTCCTGTGCATTTTGTAATGGTTGACCATTAACCTCTTTCGCATCTTTGTCAAAGGCTTCCCTTTGTACTACATTTTCTATAAAAATAATAATAAATAATTTTATTATTACACTTGTGAAAAGAAAAAATTGCGAAATGTATAATAAAACTACATGTTATAAAGTGTGATTGTGAAGAAGTCATTATCGTTAACGTTCCTAAATTTCATTTGCGGCTCAAATGTGACTTATTCTTACACTAAAATATCTTTAGGTTAGATTAAGTATTATTTTCCTATTATTAAATCGTAACATCTAAATGTTATTACAATGCTTATGTTGCCATTGCAATTTTGAATTAAGACTTTGTCCATACCAAATGTAGTATAAGAGAAAGATGTGTTTTTCTTGAGTGTAACAAACAATACTTAATTCCATTTTTTTACACAAGACATTGCAAGCTTTTACTCTTTCATTATGAATATTTACAGTACGGCCTTTGACATTTCTTATTTCAAAGATATAAAATTTAATATATGTAATTATCTTCTTCAGATTTTTTATTATATTCAATTACTATTACTAATTGAGGAAATAATGGGCAAGTAGGCTTTGATTATTGAACGCCATAATTAAACTACTACAGTTGTCGAATAAATTTAATTCCCATAAGATAAAAGGGATGCATGATATTATCCATTATTTATCTGTATCGAAATGATATGATAAACGCTATGAAGGAATCGTTCATTAATAACACAAATCTGCCTGAAGATCGGTGAATTCCGTGAAACATATAGAGTATGATAGATAGGGTGGTATTAATAATAGAATGAATCCTTTTAACATTCTTTAATTGGCAAAAAGTCGTGACGCAAGCATCTGTCTATACGCTCTGGTAACTTAGTTATCGACATGCAAGATAGATGCGTTCTCGCTTTGTTGTTCAATACGTTTTTGTTCTGGGCGAAAGAGGGAGGCATGATATTATCCATCCCATAAGATAGTTTATACTACGAGTTTTAGTGTTAGTGTGGTTTAGTATTTCAGTTAGTTTTAGTGTATTTTAGTTAGTTTATGTAAATTACAAATGCACGATATCTACTTGAGAAATTCCAAGCGAATGTGCTATTTTCACAAAAAAGGCTTGTTTAATTTTAAAGTATAATAAAAACAGGCCGTTTAGAAATAGAGAAGATTAAGAAAAAAGTTATTTGCTCGATGGTTTTTGAGAGAAATAAACAATATTCTGCATTGTTCGTACACAATTCTTTTATGCAGACAAAACAACATTTACCAACAATATTTGTTAGTACGAAAATATTGAGATCATATTTTTATGATAATAGTTTGAATGGAGAATGATAATTATGCTTTCTGCGTAACGAACTGCTAGATGAATTACTTCGAAATTTAATTCAAAATCTCAGATACTTTCAACATGACTTGAATTGATAGTAAAAACAAAATGGACATTAAAATATATCAACTTTTACTGGGTATTCACTTATTTATGGCGGACAATATATGCGGAATACGATAGAAATACATTCAAGTTTGAAGTTAACTAATCAATACCATAGTTTTTAGCACGACTGTTAAAATCCTTTGCACCTTACTTATAAGGAAATCTAAGCATCTAGATGCAGGTTGTTTATATGTGCTTTGTAAATTTCAGTTGTGCATCAAACAGAATATCTGTATCCTGTGTCGTTAATTGCCGTGAAACAGCAACATGCTCTGCAAAATTATAGTAAGTAATAGATTGTTAATTGATGGAGTAAGTTACAGCAGTGCACGCTTTAATGCTCAACTGAAATTTATTGTTGTGGAATCAGTGTATTAGCATAGCGTCGGATGTGGAAGCGATTCTTTAATGATTAACTCTGCAATCATTTGCTATTAAGGGGACAAGTGAAACTCCAAAATATGCAGTGAATATACTAGGGGATAACAATTGTAACATAAACTTGTCTAATATACAAATAAGAATCAATCAGTTTTATAGTAAGAGAGGAAAATCTAAACGTGAATATTTTGTTAGACCGTGTAAGTACTAAGAATCATAAAGATGCATTAAAATGTTAAACAAAAGGTTAGCTATAGGCTTAATAAAATCTGGTAGAATTTTTTAGAAGTGAAAGAAATACGAAAACGAAGAAAAATAAGTTAAAACAAAGTTGAAATTATACTTGCGATGAATTGCAAATTTTAAATGGAAAACCATAAAGGCACACTAAATCCTCAAAAATATAGAAATTAAATATACAAAGTGCAGCCTTAGTCAAGACCATAGGTAGACTTGCGGTAATTAAATAATGATAGTACATAATTCATATATCTTTTGATATTGAAGATGCATATACACTTCTTTTTTAAATTACGATGGTACTATTTATAATTTTCAATATATAACATCGATATAAATATAACTTTAAATCATATTTTTTGAGATACCTGCGGGATTAATAAACAGTGATTGCCTGAATAAATACTAATATTAGACAAGTCAGCGTTAATTTTGGCATCGGCTAGTTCGGAAAACAAAATATAAATAGAAATACGATCCCTGGCCAAAATATTATGAACACGATTGAAATGAAAATATCTAAACACTAATGACTTTTTATAAAAAATTTATTTCAATCTTATTAATATGAATATATAGGATCCCCATGAAGACATTTAATTAATATTTAGTTATTTCACACTCTGTTTTAATTACTTTTGCAATTTTTGCTGATACATTGATTGTAAAATTCCATTTGGGTCTTTAATATTTTCATTATTTCTCCATGCTTCTTCATATTTTTTGTTAATTCGGCTCTATTAATATTTATATATTTATTTATTTTGCATAAACTACTCTTATAAATTCATTCTATATATTTTTCACTGGATTTAAGCCCGGAGAATTTCCAGGCCAAAGTAAACCTTCTAAATCTACAGAACTTAAGAAAAAATATTTTCGCCTTATGACAGTTCAAAAATTCAAAATCTAATGAGAAATTCTTATTATTTTTATAAGCATGTACTTGTACTTTTTAAAAATCAAGGCAAAGCAAAATACACTTGTGTCGTTAGTCGTTAAGGCACACGAGACTAATATTGAAAATGTTCGATAAAACTTATTTCGAATTTTCTGTGTTTTTACTATTAAAATTATGTATCACTACGTTGGTGATTAATTGCTTTATGTCAATATTTTGCCTTATTAAACATTTCTCTAACTGATTTTTTAGATTAAAGTACATACGATAACCTTGGCCCAGAATAGTGTCTGTTTTTTAAAAATAATTATTTGTCAGATTTTGACGTTTATCAGTCATTATTTTCACTTCCAATATTTACCTCATTTTTGCGATATCAAAAAGAAATTGGAATGTACACATCCAACAAATACGCTGATATGTATGTGATATTTAGGTTTTGCATGGAAATGCGCAGTTGGCAAAAGACACCTATACAATACAGTATCAACACCAGTAACACCCGTCTACCAATACATTTCGAAGTTTAGATCGGAGACTTCGTGAAACAGGCACACTCAAGTTAAAGAAGGATTTTGTATATTATTCATCAGGATCCTGCTTGTAACAGTAGATAAATAGCCCAATAAATGATATTCCAAGAAAGACAATAGTTCTTTCAGTGCTTGCGAAAAGGTTTTTATTGTCGTTTCATATTACAAAAGTGCAACCATTATGCGAGAGTGACAATAATAATGTTTTGAAATGCAATTTTAAATAAAGTTGAAGAGGATCCAAACATTTGATCACTTATTTTATGGAGTAACGAATGCATGCTCACAAGAAATGGCGTCTTCAACAGTCTGTGAATATTTGCCTAGGCATCTTAAACTTTCAAATTGTAGGACCAATATTTCTTCCTAAATGCTAATGAATACGTAAATGTGTTGGATAATATTCCAGTAAATGAGAAATGGACCAATATGATGGCCGACAAGGTGACTTGATATGAATCACTGACTTCTTGGTTTGGGGTTTTTTTGCAAAATTAAGTGTATGCTACACTTCCGCCAAATGAACAGGAGCTAATAAATAGAATTTACGTCAAGATACAATTAATTATCCCAGATATATTGCAACGCGTCTTAAATTCAATTTCACAAAAGGTTACAA
The DNA here is from genome assembly GCA_031893035.1 of Dermolepida albohirtum. Taxonomy (NCBI): domain Eukaryota; kingdom Metazoa; phylum Arthropoda; class Insecta; order Coleoptera; family Scarabaeidae; genus Dermolepida; species Dermolepida albohirtum. Next base: position 133,584 of record JAVIWB010001395.1, on the reverse strand, counting down.
CTTTGTCCTCCAACCAATGGTTACCAGTTTCACCATTTACGTCAGTTATCATTATTATTGTTATTTTTATTTGACAAAAGAACTCGTATTTTGTTATATCATTCCTATATTATTTATTGATAGTTTTATACCATGTGCCAAATCTAAACTTCTTTTAAGCAATTCGTATGACTTAACTAATGATAATACAACGTATCTGTATTAATATTGTCGACTTAGAATTGATCATAGGATTGCTCTACCTGACGATTATCCGTGAATTTCTATCCAACCTGTATTTTGCGAAACTGTATCAAGTGTTTCAGTTTTAATTATATGTATTATAAAAATCTGATTCGATTTAGAAAATGTTAAATTTATTTTTTATTTACAATAACTTTTATTTTACCTTTTTTCCAACTAAATAGCCCTTGTGCTGTTCGGCCAAATTGTAAGGTATCTATTTGTTCATTCTCGGCGTCAGTTTTGTTTTTTTTTTTTTTGGCGGCGTAATGATCTTTCTAATCTTTAGGATACCTCTTGTCTTAATTTTGCATTTATTTCTTTGTTTGCAAGTCTATATTTCTGCGACCGAATTTGCACTGCGCAGTTTGAGGAAAAACGTTTCTTTACGAATACAGTCATCCTCCAAATAATGCAGAAATTCTTGTTTCCTTTTATCTGAAATACCTTTTTACGGCTCATTTCAAAAAAAATTAAATAAAGCAAAAACAAACGAACGCACTTGAAGAATTGAATAATTGCCCGTATCACAAATATAAGGATATTTGGGAGTTTTGGATATAAAGTAAACGAATTAGGTAAACGAGGGCAACAGAATAAATATTTTTATCTATATAACCAATTTCTTTAACAGTAAATTTAATTAGCTTTTCTCAGAAGTTTATTTCTATAATTTTAATCGTGTTCCTAATATTTTCGCCACTGACTGTAAATCATCAAGGTACTCCCTCATGATTACTCAGTCGGCCTTCACGATTCGTACTAAATAGATACGACTTCAAGAGTTCTAAAGAGAACCCTTCGAAGCATGCAAACTTACATATTTCCACCAAAATATTATAACTGACGGTATCAAAAGTACTACTAAAATCTAATTACATTAAAATACTAAATCGCTACCATAGTATATGATATAATTATTATATAATGAAATACATAGTTCTTATTAAAATATGTATATCAGTTAAAAACAAATTCAAATATATTGACTGCTCTTATCTCTCATAGATTTAGGTATTTTATTAAACTCGTGTTTGTTTTAAAATACAAATTAATAAAAAAAAGTTTATCATATATACATACCTGGATATGTTAAATCTTCATAAAATCGAGGATCAGACGGAGAATAAGCGAAATTAGTTGGATCATTTGTTTTAATATCATGGAATGATTCTTGTTTCCTAGTCAGATCATTATCCGGATTTTCGTCAGTATAATAGTTAGGGTCCCTTACTCCTTCCATAAAAATATCTTCTTCATTTATCATATTATCATCTTCTTCATTTTCATAATCTTCGTTGAAACTAAAATCTGAACTGTCCTGTGGATATGGTCTTACGTCTCCCAAAACGTGTTGATTCGAGGGTTTGTAAAGGCCCAGTTCATCATTTAAATATGTATTAAATTCACTGCTACTATGTTCAGGTATTGCAAAGTTTGTCATGGAATTGTGTACTTTCTCTTTTAGCTCTTTGGTTTGTTTATTTAACATATCACGTATTTTCCGAAAATTTTCAGCTATTCTGGCATTAAATTTAGGTTGATTATGTCCACTACCAAAATATTCTTCTTGAAGCCTAGGCCAATTTTCCTTGTCTTGCCACCGACGTTCTTCAACAAATAATGGAGTAAATTTGCCATTCGATAGTTCATTTCGTTGACCTTCTAAGTTAATTGCTAAAATAAATTACAAATTTATTGATTTTCTTAAAACATGATTACATAAAGTAACAATTACAAATATACAAAATTCTAAAGGCAAGTTGCTTTTGATACAAGAGCATTTTCATTAGATTTTTTAATCCTTTTCGCTTCTTTATCTCGTTTCATCATAAGTACATCAACAAAATAAATAAAAATGAGAATACAGTATTTTAATTGGATATGGGGAATTTTTTTTCTCCTGAGAGGACACACTTCAAGTATCTCTTTCTTGTGTTTTCTTATAGAACGTCAGTGCATACAGTATTCGTTAATATTTGCGTGACTATTATAATTTTTATTCTGCTGATATATGCATATATATGATATACCCCAAATGCCCATGCCAAAAATAACCAGAATATATGATATCTGTGCCTTTATTCATTTCAACTGGCTCCCTAAATTCTATATCTAACTGTAGTATTCATTTATTACAGTTGCACATCAACATCATTGCAAAATTTTGGTCATTTTAAGTGCTTAACTTGACATTTGGATACATACCTTTTCGAATGAAATGTCAAATATTGTTAAAAAATGAGATTTAAATATATATACCGATAATATATAAGAAGAAAAATTGATTTTTCTTTGCCGAAGATATTGGATTAATGTTAAGTTATTAAAATTCTAATAAACGGCCATATTTTAAAAAAAACTGCTTCAAGCGTTTGAGTATTAACAGATTCATATCGCTTTAAATGGTTTTGTTACAACTGTGTTCAACTCTGTTTCATCTATATGTCGTACACTTCATATAATCACTTAAATCATTTCTAAAAAAAACTTTAAGTTGCAATTTTATTAAAATACCACAATAGATTAAAAATTTAACTAATTATTTTTTTTGCAAACTACAAGATATTTAGTGATTCCATTCTTTATAATTATGTTTTAAATTTTCTTTAACGTATAATTGATGTATATAGTATTTTCTACATTTACCAGGCGTTCCGGAAAGTCATTACCGGTTTTTCTAACAGATGTCGCTAGGCTTAAGTGTGCAATGTTATGATTGACACATATGTCATTTTATTCTACTGATATCAAGCTTCAAATTCATACATGTTATATTTTGTGAAAGTACCACTGTAGATTTATACCTCTTTGAAAATGTCGAGTTTCGTGTCTGAAAAAGTGCATGCGCGGCACGCATTACTTTTTTTATTTAATCAAAAAAAAGCCCCTGAAGGTCATCGTTTGCTGGTAGAAACTTACGGCGAGTATGCTCCAACCATAAAAACATGTGAGACGTGGTTTCGGCATTTCGAAAGTGATGATTTCGATGTGCAAGACAAAGAACGTTCTGGTAGACCGAAATAGCTTGAAGATGCGAAACTGCAGGAGTTATCGGATGACCCAACCCAAACTCAAAAACAATTAGCAGAAGCGTTAAATATGGCCGAAGAAACGATTAGTGACCGATCACGAGCAATGGGAAAAGTCCAAAAGATGGGAAAATGAGTGCTATATCAATTGAATGACAGGCAAATGGAAAATCGAGAAATTGTCTGTGAAATAGTACTTCAAAAGTATGATTGGATGTTATTTCTGCTTCGAATAGTGACGGGTGATGAAAAATGGATTTATTTCGAAAACCCTAAGCGCAAAAAATCATGGTTATCACCTGGCGAAGCCGGGTCATCGACTCCAAGGTCAAATCGTTTTGGTCGCAAGACAATGCTCTGTGTTTGGTGGGACTAGAGTGGCGTAGTGTATTACGAACTGTTGAAACCTGGTGAAACAGTTAAAAGTGATCTCTACCGACAACAAATTAACCATGCATTGATAGAAAAACGTCTAGAATGGGCCCGAAGACACGATAAAGTGATTTTACAGCACGATAACGCGCCGTCTCATACAGCAAAACCGGTCAAAGAAGCATCGAAAGCACTTGGATGGGACATACGAGGGTAGTTTGACAAGTAGTGATAATGGAAAAGAAAAACGAATTTTGTAAATACAAAATAATTTTAATTTTTCAATATATTCTCCTAAAAGAGCAATACATTTATTCCAACGGTGCTCCAATGCCCTTATGCCATCTCTAAAATGCGATTCCGGAAGGCTTGCAAAATACTCAATTACGAAGATAATAAGCTTGTCGTTAGAGGAAAATTTCTTTCCTAGTGCCGTTTTCAATTTTGGAAAAACGTGAAAGTCGGAAGAGGCTAAATCCGGTGAATAAGGCGCATGCGGTACTAATTGGAAATGCAACTCGTGGATTTTGGACATCACAACTATGCTGGTACGCGAGGGAACGTTGTCTTGGTGAAACAGAATCTTTTTCTTTGCCATTCCTGGCCGTTTAGCACGAATCTCAACATTTAATTTCTGCAGAAGTTCTGCATAATATTGTCCGTTTATTGTGGCACCTTTCAGAAGGTAATCAATGAGCAAAATGCACTTTGAATCCCAAAAAATTGATGCCATCAGCTTGTTTGCCAATAAAGTGGTTTTCGCTTTCTTTGGAGGTGCAGAACCACGTTCTAACCATTGTTTCGACTATTGTTCAGTTTCGGGTGTATTATAGTGTATCCAAGTTTCATCGCAAGTAACAAATCGCCTACAAAAATCAACCGGATTCCGCTTATAAAGGTCCAAACACTCATTGGAAATGCGCAAACGAGTGAACTTTTGATCAGTCGCAAGCAATCGCGGCACCCATCTTGCCGAAAGCTAGGAAAGGCCCAATTCTTTCGTTAAAATGTGGTGTACGCCTTCTGTTGAAATGTTTACCATGTTTGCAATCTTTCTCACTTTAGGTCGTCGATCTTGCGTAATAATATTATGAATTTTTATAATCATTTCCTTAGAAGTCACGATTTTGGGCGCTCCAGAGCCCACTTCATCAACACAGCTTGTTCTATCACGTTTAAATTCATTTACCCATCTACTTATTGTGGCGGATGATGGAGCAGATTCACGTATGTTTCCCGTAACTCATCTTTTATTTCGGTAGCTTTCATACCCTTAATTACGAAGTATTTAATCACCGCACGATACTCTGCTTTTTCCATTTTAACAAAACGACATATTGCTTCTTTTTCAATCAGCTGTCAAAAATAAACTAATCAACCGATTTATCTAAATATCGGAATGTAAACATATAAATGGGCAACCTAAATTATAGTGCATATGTTTTACCAATTAGAGCGCCACCTATTTGTCATTCTCACTACTTGTCAAACTATCCTCGTAATATCGCACCCGCCGTATTCTCCAGACTTAGCTCCGTCCGACTATCACCTCTTTGCATGCGCGCGTCAATGGGACGCGCGCATGCAGAGCAGTACTTCGCCAATTTCGAAGAAATTAGAAAATGGCTCGATGAATGGTTTTGCTCAAAGAACAAACAGTTTTTTTTGGGATGGCATCTATAAATTGCCTGTAAGATGGTCATGATGTGTAGAATCACATGTCCAATACTTTGAATAAATACATTTTTCCATTCTCTAAAATTACGTAGTTTTTTACGAAAAACCCGGTAATGACATTCCGCTATACCTGTTACATAATTTGGCCTTCTTAACATTGTCTACATATTTATTAATTGTTACTTGGAGTTAATTAGTTTTGTATATATCAATTATTTTAAAACACTTTAATCATTATTACTCATCTGTAGCATTTTTCGGTATAAATATATTTATATTATTTTGGTCCATTATACCTTCGCAAAAGTTCAAAGAGTTGCGATTTTCCGATGAAATACACGATTAAAAAATAATGTAATTTAACGTTCGCATACTTATCTTACTGAAACACTCAAAAAAATGAAGAATACAAAGTAATCTCCTTGTTATGTCCACTTTTATCTTGTCATTAAACACAAAGAATTTAAAAACTACTCAAATTCAATTAAAAACTACTGAGTGATATAAATACATATTAATATTAAATTTATTTTACATGTCTCTAATTATCATTTGTGTAACCATGTTTGCTAGTCTTTGTATTTATACAATCCTTTTCCGTTTTTTAACATTTTTTTGTTTCTTTTGATAGTATTTGATTTTTTACTCTTTGGTTGAATAGTTACTTTGTATAGAAACGGCAATTCGACATACCGAAAACTTCTTTTCTGACGACTCTGTGGTGGAAACAATTAATTGTGCTCAATAGCTTAAATATTCTACATTTTTTTTTATTTGATGTATCAGCTACAGATAAAGTATTTGATATGTGTAAATATATAAGCCATGGACCTAAAGGTCCGTAGAGCTGATATATATATATATATATATATATATATATATATATATATATATATATATATTGTAACGCCTTAAACTGTTTCCACGTTTGGCGCCATAAAATTTAAGAATAAAAAACGCAGTGGACTTAATATATTTTATTTTAAATATATTTTCTTACCTAATAAAATTCAGGTATGAAAAGATATGAAACTCATAAGTCAAGCCAACTAAGAAAACGAATTCTTGGTAATAAAAAAAACTTGACCCGAACAATAAATAATATCAGCATATAATAAATTACTTAATTAGAACTTGAAATAAAATTCAGTTAAAATCAATAACAATGAACGAAAGTACCTACAAATTATAATAAATGTTTACAAAGTAATAAAATGTTAATATTATATAACAACGAAAATAATAAATTGAATGATCGAATTGAAATTCTGATTATATAATAATTCAAAACATGTATGTATGATAAATCGCTTGTCTGAATAATTAGTTTCATCACATGTACATACATTTATCCTTCTAATTGAAACGTGTAAATTCATCTATAGCGTATATTTTATTCTTAATATAAATGTATACGAATTATTAATTAAGAATAAATAGTGTTCTTAATTATAAAGTCAAGGATGGTAAAATTTAATTTAGTTTGTATAAGTAATTATGTTGGAAATTATATTGGAAATTACCAATTTAAATCTACATATACCAATACGTATTCTATAGTTCAGTCTTTCCTAAATATTTAGTCTTAATATTGATTCATATTATAATTGAATTTCTTTAATTTTAATACATGCTTATTATTACTTATAGTAACATTTATGTTATAGGAAATACCCCAATATATGTGAATACCATAGCATTTAATATATATATGTACATACATACATTTTTAACATTTAATTAAATTGATATTAATAATTGTTCATAACGAAAATTTTGTAATTAATTTTCATATACGGTTAAATATCAATAATTCTTAATATTAATTATTAATTTTACAATACTCTCGACATTTTTCATACCTATACTATGACGTTTAATAGATTTTATGTCATATAATTTATTAAGTAGAAATTTAAAGTCAGCGACAAATTATGATAATAAAGAATTTTAAAGGATCAGAATTATTATTTAAATTATATAACTGATAATTATAAAACTTTAAACTATTATAATTCAAAATTAAAACGTTATTTAAATATTGTATTTTTAATAGATAATCTATCAAATGAAACTTTAATTGATTACTTTAATACAACGACCATTGTTGTTTAATTTTATACTGAACAAATAAAATACTTATAAACTTTTGATTAGTATTAATGTAATGAATCATTATTACAATATATATACTATATATACATATATAGTAATAATGTCATAGCAGTTTTCTGTTATAATTATTTATATAAGTACATACGTAGCCTACGAAATTTCTCCAATTCCAATATTTTCAATTTTGCTAGCTAATAATATACATGTTTCAAGAAAATAGTATAAATATATGTTTCAATGAAAAATGTATATATAAATGAAATTAAAAGAATTTCCGATCTAACTTCTGCTAATCTACCGATAATTTATAAAGAGAAGTTTGTATTATGTATAATTTAAAATATTTCGTAAAGAAAACAATAATACTGCTTAATGTGCTTTATTTAGAAGTATTGTATATGTCGCAAATAATATCTATCCGAAAGTCGCACCCAAAATTTATCTACTTAATCTTCAAACAATACCGCAACCAAACACATCCCAAGATAACCATTGGGTTTTTCGTTCATATAATTCATAACGATGTAATTTCCAAATTAGTATTCTATTCTAAATAGTCCTATCAGTATATATATATATATATATATATATATATATATATATATATATATATAGTAATAATGTCATATACATACAATACATAATCACTATCCTGAAATATAATATATATGTATATAGCCTTATATAAGTGTATATATATATATATATATATATACTGTATACACTTGTATAAGGCTATATACATATATATTATATTTCAGGATAGTGATTATGTACATGAGCCTAAAACATTTATATTTTATTCTTATTTGAATTTGTAATACATTTTGTAACTAACATAATTATTGTCAATTTTATCTTTGTTAGATGTACATAAATATTCACTCACAGATAGATTTAATGAATATTTATGTCCATCTAATAACGATAAAGCTGACAATGATTATGTTGGCTACATAATGTATTGTATACCTGAACAAGAATAAAATCTAAATGTTTTAGACACATGTAAATAATGACTATTCTAAAATACACCTATGTACTAAATCGGCTATTTGATTTATTTATTTGTCTTTTGTTTGTAATAAGGAAACATATGGTGTACATTAAAGCACCATCACAGATTAATCAGAAGTGATAAAATCAGCGATATGTTAGTGTTTTGGGGCTTAAAATGTGTACAAATATTTAAGAAATTTAAAAGGATTATTTACAATGTAGAAGCTTACATTAAATACAGTATGATAGTTTATCCAACCTATAATAAATAATCTTACATAATCTTATCTAACTTTACATAAATTTAACTTTTTTATAATAATATGTAATACCGCTCCATCGCATTATAGCTCTGAAACTGTTTTAAAATCATCAAAATACCTTCTTCAGGTAGAATTCATTCGTGTATATTAAATTTTTCGCAAAATAACCGAATTTGCTAAAAATATTATAGCTATATCAAATTTAAGCGTAGAAATTGATATATGAAAATTCTGAAAAAATATTAAAAAATCTTTTGTGTTATTTTGTAGGGGCACATGTGAATATGTACTAAAGAAGTTATGTGTTATTGTTGTCAAAAACCGAAAATATATGATAACTCATGATAACTCGTACTAATACGAGCGCAAATTCAAGGACCTGTACATTAGTTAAAAAAACATATCAACTTAACAGCAATAAAATTACAAACAACTCAAAGAAACGAATCAAGAGAAATCGTTGTAAGATAAGCCTATATCTATCTGCCTATACTAACACTAGCGCAAATTCAAGGACCCGTACATTAGTTAAAAATAGCATATCAATTTAACAGCAATAAAATTACAAACAACTGAAAGAAACGAATCGAGAGAAATCGTTGTAAGATAAGCCTATCTACCTTTTGACGTTCCTGAACCACCAGAGAAGCGTAACACTTAGTGAGGAGCTGTAAAAGTTCAGGATTGCGACTGATCATTATATCAATCATATAATAGTAGGACACGAGCCTTCACAAAAATTCTGCTGAAAACTTATCAGGAGACCAATAAGGCAGACCTAGGACGATTAGGAATATAGGCATAGAATTAGATATGGCTGTACAGGATCTTCGGGATACAGTCATTTCGGCTTTTGAACAAAACTGCGCTCTAGGTGTAATCACGACCAACAGGAATTTGTCCTGGTAGAATAAAGGACTGGCAAAATTAAGGGCGGAGGTCAAGAAGAAATTTAATATTACAAAGACGGCAGGTGATTGGACAGATTACAGAACCACCCTAACAAATACAATAAACCACTAAGGAGGGCCAAAAGAGTGATCTAGATTCCAACAGGACCAACAGTGCTCAATAAACACCTTACAGATAAAATTTGGCAAATATAATAAAACGAAAATTTAGACTGTGAAAGAACATTCCAAAGGCACAAATAATGTAGTGAGACAAGACGAATAATTGTACTGGAGAATAACCAAGGTTGGCCTCCAGGGAACAGTAGTTCGCTGCAAGAATGGTGGCAAATAAGGACAAACTTAAAAAGTCAGAAAACTTATTTACTGTTTTCGTACAAGAAATTCAGATGGTCTGTACGGTAGATTGTACAGAGCGTTGGGCCATAGGACATATACTACATATATTTAAAGGTAGTCTTTGTACTAAAATATGGAAATCCAGGCTCATTAGCCTGATATCCTTTATACTGAAGTTCCTGGCAAAACTGCTTAAACCATTGCAGTGGAACCAACACAATATTTATTTGCCCAATAACAAATCCAATTACAGGACAATATTGATTATTTCTAGTACGTGCGTAAGTAGAGGAAAAATTAAATTTCTAACTTTAAAGAGAAAGAAAATAAAATAAGTAAACTAAGTTATGTACTTTAGTCATTCACCAGTTCACCCACAACGATATCTTTATAAATAATATTTGCATTGCGGCATACTATATGTGCTTGACGGAAGGATTAATTTAGAAATTTGTCTTGACCAGCGATGCCTTGAAACTAAGCATATTAGGAGACGCATTCCAGGGAACACGAAACTCAATGGCTCCGGGCAATCAATCCAATTATGTATGTATGTATGTATGATTATGTGTGAGCTTAAATAGAAGTGAGTACTATATTATACATTGCGAGACCGACCCTAGATCAAGGCGTTGCAGCAGAACTTCGTAATTAATGTTTCTTAATAGGGGGAAATAATCAATTTTCCAGAACAGTAGAATGCTGATGCTGATAATAAGGATACCATTATTTCAATTTGCTTAATATAAAAGTGAAACATTTTATTGATCTTACAAATAATTTCAACGTTACCGATACGGAGGAACAGATGCTGCATTGTATTGAATAAACGACTGCTATGGATCGAAGATAATCCCAAGATCATTTAGCTTCTCTTCAATAGCTCACCATTGATATTGTAAGCGATTGGAAAATGCTTAAGCTTATGTTGAGAAAAGTAGATTATAGGTATCAGACAATAGAAATAATTATAATGACCTATTATATTTATGTTAAGGGGCGACATCAAACACTTGAGGTTGTTATAACATGCGTATAATAGCTTTCATACGGAAACTTCTAATATATAAACTTTTTAACAAGTCAATAATAAAGCAAGTAAAATGATTTTATTAATATATGGTATATGATATGAGTTATTTGATTTTATTAGCTTTTTTATGTTTAATATTATCAGATGATATTAAAGACATTTTTGAAAACGAAAACTGGTAAAACAGGAATGAACACATCCCTGTTATAGAAATCCATTAAAAATTACTCAAAGGTTTCAGTACGGTGACAGACACCGACGGGGGCGATAGCTTGCAGGCATTGCCGATAGCTTGAATCATGTTAGTGACGCAAAGATGACTGTTAACTTCGACGGGTGTCAATAAATTTCTAAATTAGTATTATGCCGTATGACATTGTGGATGGTAGAAGACACGTTAAAATCAAAAGCCAAGTGTTTAATGCATAATCACAAACAATTTTCGAGCTCGCTACTGCGACAAAAGAGTTCGTGTGGGATTAAAAAACCTATTTTATTCAATTACCATTTAAGGTGCTTAAATACGTTAGGTGAAAATACAAAAAAATAACTGCGATTGGAAAACGTATTAATATGAAAATGCTTTGCCAAATGGGCTTATTATGAGTAGTTTTCGCGAGATGTTAGAAAAGTTAGATAATAATAATGAGCAGAGAAAAGTGGTATAAGTAATATTTTATTTTCTAACACTAATTCTAATTTACAATATTTTTTTTGTGAAGAAGCTCATGCTTATAATTGTAGCTCGTTACTATACATATATACCGATATAAAAGATTTAGTGGAAATGATGTGTAAATTGTTTTAAATTATTGCATAATTCTTGATAATGTAAAGCTAAGAAATGTATTAAATAAATCTCATAGCTTCTTATGGCATGTAAATTTAAGGGCACGATTAACGAAAAAGCTAAACGAAGGAGTACGGAAATCGAACCGGCAGGTTACAGATTCATACAACGACATTCGACAACTTTTCGCAAGGCGTTGGCGATCAGGTGTTGCCGACGGCTTGGATTAAAGTTAAAATAAACCATAATGTTTATTATACAACGCGTGCCTTATTATTCAGTGGATCACAAACCAATTTTATGGCAGACGAATTTTGTGAAATATTAAAAATTAAAAAATTACCCAGTAATCATGCAGTTATAGGTGTAGGTCAATGTATTACTAGAATTTAACAATCAAATAAATTTTCTATCATCTAATAGCAATAATTTCAGTATGAATATTAATTGCTTAGTTACTACAAAAATTACGGATAAACTACCAAAAAAATCTTTAGAAAAATCTCTTTTAAACATACCTAAAAATTTACCACTAGACGATCCATTTTATAATATGCCATCGGGTACATCTATGTAGATATTTTATTAGGATCTAATGCGTTTTAGTCTATACTTGTCTGGGTCGAAGAAAATTTGGTAAAAATATGCCAATATTACAGAATACTCGTTTGGGATGGGTATTGTTTAGAGATTTATATATAAATTCAAATACATCTACAAATTATTTATATGCAGATTTTAGTTCACAAATTAATGAAAATATTTCAATATTTCGGGCAATCAATAATCAATTATCAAAAACGGAAAAATATTATTGATACCATTTCAGTAAAACTACTAGGCATGATGGAAGTTTATTGTAAACATTCCTTTTAAAGAATCAATATAAAATTTGGGAAATTCCAGAGAACAGCTTTGAGTCAATACCACAGATTAGAAAAAAGCAAACAGACTGACTTAACTGTAGAATATAAAAACTTTATGAAGGAATATGAAAATTTAAATCATATGAAACAAATTGGAGATGTAGTAGACAAAACTACTGAGTATTATTTACTGCGTTATGCAGTAATTAAGCTATCTAATATGAGAACGAAACGTAGAATAGTAGTCGATGCTTCTGCAAGAACAGATAATGGATTGTCTCTAAATGATGTACATTTTGAACATTTTATTAAGATTTAGAAAATATAAGTATGATTATGGTGGATATTTCTTAGATGTACCAACAAATTTTGATCGATGAGAAGCAGCGGCGTTATCAAAAAATTGTTTAAAGATCTAATCGTGAAGAAAAACTTAGGCGTTTTCAATTAAACATTGTCACTTATGAGACAGCTTTTACGCTATATCTGGCAGTTAGACGCTTGTGACAAATAGCTATGGATAATATTGAAAATTTTCCAATTTCAAGCAAAATAAAAGCAAACGATTTTTATGTTAGTGATCTCCTGACTGGTGCGGATCTAGAAGAAGAACTAGTAGATATACAAGGAAATATTCCAAAAATTTTACATAGCTTCTGTTTTGAATTACGAAAATGGAAGTAATAATCAGTAATCATTATTGGAAAAACTTTAACGCAAGAATTACGCACAATAAGGGTATCATGGGATGGAGATGTTCCTTATAGTGTCCTAAATATTTGGTTAAGCTTTCATGGAAATTTACACTATCTGAATAATTTTAAAATACCACGTCACTGCGTAATTTCAAAATATATACATATTGAGTTGCATAGCGTTTCAGATTCGTCTGAAGAGACTTACAGTGCATATTTATGTATATGTTCTTTTAATAATGAATAATGTTAGTTTACGAGTTTGGTATATATGCTAAAACTCAAGTAGGACCATTTGCTGCGTTAAAAAAACCGCAAGTAAATTGGAAGCGTCGTTTAATTCGAAATATCTACAACTGCATTGCTATAACTATACCGTTAGAATATCAAAAACATCCAGGAGAGCAAAAAAATTCCATAACAACGATCAGAATCTATAGCCGTATATAGCTGTTTATATTTTGCAGAGATAGCTGTACATGGTAGAATTTCAACATTTTGGTAATAAGTATTCCAACGATTTCTCATATTTGTCAGTCTAAGGTTGTAGTCAATACTTTTGAAGGGTTATAGATCTTTTAGATGTTTTATTTTTATTTTAATTGTTAGATTTGTGTTATTATTGTCATAATATTTTTTTGAAGTTATTCCAGTATTGTATGATTAATTGTCGTAATAATGAGTCAGTACTGTGTTTGTTTTTCGCGCTCGTGACATCAGGCTAATAAAAGCATAAAAGGCAATGGCCTCGATGCTTACCTCCTCTATCAAGTACTTAATTTCGAGTAAGTATCGAGTACTTAACTTTGATCTTTTAAAGTTATTAAAGTTTGTCGCCTAGTAGTAAAACGTTCAATTTGGATGTAGATTGTACATAATTATTTTAGTAAGATTTGTGTATTTTCCACGAATCGATTAATTTATCTATTTATAGTTGAATTGTGTCAAGTCAAATAAGTTGATAAACCACAAACACGTTGACGAGGTCCCATTTTGACATTGCACTAGCGTCTTATTGAAAGGCTGATCTATCTCATTAATTAATACACTAATTTAATCGTGAGGTACGTAATTTGTAAACCTTTGAATTGCATAGTGGCCTAATTTTCTTCTTCGTCTTTTTTTCTACGTTGATTTTAAGGTTTCTTCCTCTCCTACCTTTGATTGTATGGTAATTACTTAATGGGCTAGATTCTTGACTTTACGAAAATCACGTTTCCATCTATTAAAGAAATCGAAGCTTAATTAGCTTTACTATAACTACTATATTATCTTAAGATCAAAGCAAAGCCGGCATGTATCCCTTGTTCGACGGCACCAGGGGATTGTAATTTAGCGAAGGATCCAGGACTTTTTGTAATTATATAATTTCAATAGATTATTGTTACTAATGTTTGGTTCATAAGACTGTGGAGATAATTATTTACTTTTTAAGGTCGAGAGCCGGTAGATCCTAGATCATTAATTTTATGCTAGTTTTAGTTTGTTGACTAGCTGGTTAAATGAAAGTTAATTATACAAACATTTATTCAAACATTTCACACATTTAATCGCTTTAACTAATTATCGATTCATTAGCCAGTCGTTTATTCTTAAATTCTGTACACTTAGTTTCCAGCCTTAATTTAATTAATTAAGAGCTCGTTAGTGATTTGTTCATTACTTAAATATTACTTCATATATTTGATAACTTTAATTAACTGAGAGCTCGTTAATAAATTGTTTATTATTTAAATACTACTTCATGTATTTGATAACTCTAATTTCATTAAGAGCTTGTTAATCAAGTGTTTACCATGTTACTTATAAAAGTTGATAACTCTAATTTAGTTGATAACTCAAATTTACTTGGAAGTAAATTGGTTATTATTTAAATATTACCTTCATATATTTGATAGCTCACCTTCTTCTTATTCACTTTCGCATATTTGATAGCTCCAACTTAATTAAGGGCTCGTTAGACGATTACCCTTAGTTTATCATTTTTGCTAGTTGACTATTAATCAATAAACCGTCAGCGATTTACAATAGTTTCGTTTCATAATCTTTTGCTTCGTAAACCACTGTCAACTTTACTACACACGTATAACGGTTTAATCGTTGATTTCGTAGTAAATCGAACATTATTTTCTTATGTAATTTTATTGTTACTGTTTCTTTTATTCAGGGGAAGTGATTATTAAGTGGCACATATATAAAAGGATATTTTGTATGATTTATATAAACCAACTATACGTAGAAGTGGGAATAATTAACTAGATTCCAAACTGTAACTTAGATGTTTTTCTTTTGTTTAATACCTATTTAGTCTAATTATATTTCTAAATACAGTGTATAGTCAGATACAAGCACAATAAATTTGTAATATTGTTTAATTTTTTCTTTTTTTCTTTTTGGCTATAAAAGGGACCTCCCCCATTTATGTTAACTAAATACCGAACGTATTTTAGGGCTCCTCCTTTTGTTTTAGTATTGACTATAGACTTTCAGGATAACAATACTGTGGCGTCTTATTAAACCTTATTCATAGGGCAAAGGGATCATTTAAGGTGAGAATACACGCGTTTATTAATTGTCCTATTAATACCAAGACAGGGCGTTACAAACATAATTTCAGAATTAATTAATAAATATTCTGATTTTAGTCGTTTACTAAGAATAATCTTCTATGTATTGAGACTCATTAATAGTCAAACATAGAGATATAGATTTAGGAACATTAGTGGCTCTTGAGTTAGATAAGGCATTATTGAAATTAGTTCAAAGTGTTCAACTAGAATGTTTTGAGAAAGATTATAATTGTTTATTAAAAAACCAAGAACTTGATCATAAAAGAGCACTTTTGATTTTAAATCCTTTTATTGGCACAGGAAGCTTTTACAGTTCGTAAAAGACCACAAAATTCAAATTCGAATAGTTTTATATTATATTAACAAAAGTGGAGGACGGTCTTAATTCACGTCTCCTTTGTCCTCTTTCCAATAATCCGAATGACCTTGTGGCTTTAACACCGTCACAATTGGAAAAACTTAGAGTTACAAACTTGAGTAAAGTGGAAGAAGGATTCTAAACAACTTCTCCAAGTTGACGCAGTATTGTTAATCAAGAATAAAAGGCAACCTTCCCAGTTTTGGAAATTGGGTCCAATCATTAAGTATCCCGGTGCCGATAAAATCACCAGAGTAGTTGACATTCAAGTGCAAACGAATCTATTTAAGCGTGCACTAAATAAAATATGTGTTTCACCGATGGAATCGTAACAAAAAAAAAAGTATTTTTGTTATAAACGTGTATTGTTATTAAAATTTTGTATATTATTGCCAACTAGCAGTTATAATTTGCATTGTATTTTTACTTGTTTTGTGATTCTTATAATATTATTTATTGTAACACTTCATTGTTTGTGTTGCAAGCATCCTTTCAAAGGGTACGGCATGTTAAATGTAGCTAAGCTTTTTTGAATTTGGTGAGCCTTCTCTGTGAGAGGTGAAGTTTTATTAGAAAATGATGCAATCACGCAACGAAAAGACACAATCCATTAATAAATGTAGTTTAAAGTAAAAGGTTGCAATTTCAATTTATAAAAAACAACACATTAACACAAACACTACCTTTGTTTTTCAAGTCTGAGGATTTTTATATCTTTGCTTTTTCCTTTTTTTTTAATATTTTTCCTCAAAAATATTAAAAATATACTTTTTCTTATTTGCTTTGCTGTTTCTGTAGTATTCTTTCTTCTTATAGCATTACAAATCATATTCAGTCAATGACGAAACTATACTTCGAATACTCCCGGACTAGTTCATTCCTTTTTCCATCTAGAATTCTTTAAGGTCCCTCCTATTTCTTTATAGCAATATCCGTCTTCTTCAAATGTCTTTTTATGACGTGACTTTACTCTGAACGAAGAAGAATAAGCTTTAATAGTCCAACAGTTATCTTACATAAATTTTTTGGAATTGAGAGCAAATTACCCCTAACAAAAACAAAAATCTAATCGCAAAATTAATTTGGTCAAAGCTATGTTGGAATAAGCAAGCCATGTTGGAATAAGCAAGCGTTGATTGCAAAGTACAAAAACTGAGAAATTTTTTAGTTATACTTGTTTTACAGTGCCCACGTGTTTATTTTGCGACCGCGAAATATACCTAACATCCTGGCCCAGGACACAGACAAACCACAAGTATTTTTCGTATCGTCCGATACATATTTTAATCTAACCCTTTTTTATATTTTATTAAACAGCCACATACCTGTAGATTTACTTTTATACAGTTTTGCCATTACGCTTATCTTGTTTTATTTGTTGCTCTCGATCTTATTAATTATCTTTATTTAATATACTCAAGTTTAAAGAATTAAATTAAATTAGTGAATAAAATTTTAAGGGCAATCCTATTGTTTTATTTCCAAAAAATATCTTTCTTTCAGCTTGGCGCACGGCCTGGACTTTTGATGCTACTTGTACACAATTACTAATTATTAACTCCTTACATTTACTTCTTTTTTTATTTGCATTTATTACAGCGCTTCAGCTAGCCGGACACGCGCTCGTAATAAATTTACTAACCATTACGTGCAAATAAATATTTTTTATTAAATAATATATCCTGTATTATCCGTTATTATTTATTACCCAAATAAAGGAGGTAATATTGTATTGCGCATAATTTCTCTTAATGTTGGAAAATGTCGACGAACATAAAAGGACGCTTCTCCACATCAATAATGTGACTCAAGACAGCTCCACAAGTATAAGGTGACTTTGAATAATGTACCAATAATGAGCTTTCCATTCAAATGCTTTGACTTCTTTTGAAAGCTTCGTTATACTTATTCAACTATTCAAACGGTTCATACTTTCTTTCTAAATTATACCATGGTTTCAGCAAATCTGAAGCCATGGAAATAAAATTATTTTAAAAACCTAGCAGCCCCAAATATGATCTGACTTGCGTCAACTCACTTAACAACACGAATCCTAAAAATTCTACTTTGGTTTGATTAAAGCTATATATTTCAATGTTTTACATTATACTTCATTAAGCTTCCTAAAATTTGCGTAACATTACTTTTACACTTCTGTTTGTTCTACCTTTAACGACTATATCATCCAAAAAAAAAGTACACAATGCTTGCTCCATTATGTACTGAAACAAAACCGGTGCCCTAGCTATTCCGAAAGGAAAGCGTTTATACTGATATAACTCCTTAAATATATTAATCATTACTAGGTTTTCTTCTGTTAGTGGATTGCAATTAAGCATTTGATAAAGCGAATTTTGAATAAAATTTACTTTTTATCACTTTAAAAATGCCATTTTCTATTAAGAGCAAAAGATACTAATTAACTCATATTAAAATCCCCACAAATACGTAGTTCTCCATTCTTATTTTTCACTGTGGCAATTTGATTATTTCATTCACTATACCTCACCTTCTCCAAAATTCGTATTTCTTTCATCTCATCTAATCCCTTTTTTACTTCTGAATGTATTGCATAAGAACTTCGATAGGGATGATGAAATAGTGGGATTGAATTATCTTTAACTTTAAATTTAGTTTTAATTTTCTAATAACTTGTGATTTGTCCTTATGAAATACTAATCGAAATTTTCACTGTACATACATATGTTACATTCTGACTAAATTCTACTGTGCAAATCTTAGAAGCTTCTTTTCACTTAGGGACAGTACATTTAGCCAATTCCTGCTCAGTCATTCTATATTGCTCTTGTTGTGCTACACATGGTACAACGATAATTTCCGCGAACAATCATTAAAACAAACGTTAATATTAGCTACACCAATTTATAATAAATTATTGCTTGACACAGTTATTAAATTAGTTTGACACTTGTCTATTTTAACATTGTCAGCTAAGTAAGTATTTATATCACTTATAATAGTTATAGCACTCCTTGTTTGTTTATTTTGAACCTTAACATTGTGTCTTCTACTAGTACCTAGACACAGGAATGAATTATGAGCTTTATGTATACCGAATTCTACAAATTCTGTTTCAGTTTCTTCCCATCGTCGTACTCGTATATATACCAACTGCCCATGATTTCTTACATCTACGTAGCAAAGCCTATTGCAATTGTAAATTTATAATTTTTCACAAGACTTTTACTCTCATATACTTTCCCACATTTTCTACAGCTATCACTATTTCCTTAATATTTTCTTTATTAACATAATTTAACAGAGTATTTCTTTGAAACTTTGTTTACACACTTAACATTTTCACCAAATTCTTTATCCCTTAGTGCCCTATACAAAAATTCACCGATATATATTTCGCTAAATTTTGCAATTTTACAATATATTTAGTAATCCTTTTATCCTCTTTTTGGTGAAATACAACTTATTAAAATATTTTGTAATAGTATTTGCGTTTTCCGTTAAGCTGATTCCGGGGTCGATGTACATATTTTAAGCATTTGGCACCCTTTGTATATGGGTGCAAAATAACGCAACATTTCTATAATCAAATATATAATAATCAAATTTTTGTTATGTATTTACATCACATAAACACTCGTGGATTCTTTTATTGAAACTTTATTTTACCTTTCTTCCACATCGTATGTGTATTCATGTATGTATTATACAGGTACACATGCCGTACAATAGATCATACTCCAAATATAGTATACAACACCTACTTCTCACATATTTTCGTATTAAATCATGTACAACTTTCATGGATATGAAAGTGTCTTAGCAATTAACACTTTTATTTATACCCGTACTACACTTTTTTAATTTTTATTACTATTTTCGCCTTCCTCGCAAATTTTTGTTATGTATTTACATCACATAAACACTCGTGGATTCTTTTATTGAAACTTTATTTTACCTTTCTTCCACATCGTATGTGTATTCATGTATGTATTATATAGGTACATATGCCGTACAATAGATCATACTCCAAATATAGCATACAACACCTACTTCTCACATATTTTCGTATTAAATCATGTACAACTTCTCATATATATATATATATATATATATATATATATATATATATATATACATACATATTTCTAAATTGATTTGAACTGATTGTTACTTTAATCTTAAATGGCGATCTTTAATAGAAAAAATTAATTTAAATCATTTGTAATTTACTTTTCTTTAGTTTTAGCTAGCTAAATCAGAAGTGAGTTTTTGTACTCATATAATGAATATATATCGCACTCTCTCTTAATAGAATGTGGGATTTTGTGGACGTAGACATTTTAAAGGAAACTTTTAGTATCAAATTCAAATAAATATGTAGCAATTATATAAAATGGATGAAATATTTATGTAATAGCCGACGCTTTTTCTAAAATTCAAAGTGTATTTTCTTTTATATAATTAATTAACTTATTAACTGACCATAAGCACCCAACAAAAATGAAATTGTAAAAACTAGTAAAGTTGTTGACCTAATAATTAAAACATTGACTATTTATATTCTAGAAAGCATTATCAAACATTTTTTATGAAGTATAACTTAATTTATTTCTATTTAATTAATTTAAAGCAACAGAATATTCTTTAAACTAGCGATTCCCAAACTTTATCAGTCTGCGGCTCCTACACACTTTCTACGGCGCCCCGGGGTGCAGGGCGTAGACTTCAGGAATCCCTGCTTTAAACTATATAAATTTCCTGTTTCTTTAAATGCATTAACATATAAAATTGTTAAATAGCTGGACCTTGAATCGTCTCAGTAAATCTTTTTGCTAAATTAAAATATCGAATTAATATACCTTCTAATTAATGTTTTAGTTGTCATTATATGAGCTTCTCCAGGAAGTTTTGATAGGAAACAAGTATCTGATAAACAATTCTCCGCAACTATTAAATTTGGTGCAAGAGCTAATGTAGATGCACCTAAAAATATATCCGGAAGTTTGCAGTCTGTCATTAATTTCATCGTCATCAATTTAGAACTAGAAAACGCAACATTCAAGCAACTTTCAAAAAATTAGAAATTATTGATTATAGAAAAAATTAAACCTCTATTTTTCCCTGTCAGTTTATTCATACATCGTTTGATAATAAATTACTCTAATGATTAAACAATTTAGTGAATAATCTACACATTTAATAGTATCGACGAGTAACATCTCTAGAGTAGTTATACTAATAATATTGTTTAACTAAGTGAAATCAGGAATTGTACATACTTTATAAAATAGTTTCTTTATATCCTAAGCGGAGCAATGATTTTTAAATTCGATAAAACTAGTTTGAGAACTAGCTTTTAGATTTATATTAGCAAATAATAAATGTCCAGAACAGACGTTCACAATATAAACGAATAAAAAAATTTAGATGGTCATTATTATTAAGTGCCAACTTCATGAATTTTCTTGTCTAATAAATTCAGTCTGAAATTTAGAAGAAAGATATTGCCAGGATATCCATCCTCTACCGATCTTAATCTTAATTTCTTGAATAATGAAGAGGTCAATAGCGTTAATAATAGGTAGGTATGTAGTTGTCCATTCTTTAAAACTACTTGTTAAACCAACTGAAAGTGAGGTACAACTTGTCATTCCCAGCCGTAAGGAA
Organism: Dermolepida albohirtum; assembly: GCA_031893035.1. NCBI lineage: Eukaryota > Metazoa > Arthropoda > Insecta > Coleoptera > Scarabaeidae > Dermolepida > Dermolepida albohirtum. The sequence continues at coordinate 111,693 of JAVIWB010001395.1, read as the reverse complement.
ATACTCATCATAGGAAAGCTTTCTCCCTTTCAGCTTGTTCTTCACACGCAAGAACAGCACAATGTTCCAAGTCCTTCAGCCGGTTGTTGAATACTCGGTATAGACGTTGGAGCGTTGTTGTGATGGAAAAATTAGTGCCTCCTCTCAAATATGGACAAATGTCTTTGAATACTTCAATAACTCTGGCTAGATAATCCTTGGACGTGCCACTTTGCGTTCACTGTATTTTTAGCACCACACGTCCCATAACTCCTCTATCAGTAAAGAAAATAGCCATCACTTTCTTTTTAACGAATCGGAGATTTTTGTATGGGAATGGATGTGTCTTCAACTTCAAAAATTTAGACTCTCATCTATGCTTTAGTAATGAAGCCATGTTTCGTCATGTGCTCAGACGACGTTAACATAACGATATTCCATTTTGAAATTCGTCGAATAAGTCGTTGCACCATGAAACGCCTCGCGCCATCAACTCGTTGGGTAAGACAAATTTGCAGTGTGAAATTATAGAAACTCCATTTTTAAAATTTTACACTGCTACAGTTCAGAAGCAACTAATACAGAAAGACCGAGCCACTGACTAAAATGTGAACTTAAATAGGTATCAAAGTATACTAAATTTATCACAGAGAGAAGCAATTGGTTAGACTATACTGAAAAACTTTGTAATGCCTTTTGTACATATGTAAGTGTTTCTGTACCTACATATGTACATATGTACATATATACAATACATATATCATTAACGTGCACTATTAGTAGCATATTATATCGATTATTAAAAGCGCTTGTAAAAGTAGATTTCTGGAAACACAAAAACACGGTTATTACTTTTATTTGGAAAAGATAAACAATATGTAAATTTACCCATTAGTTTTAATTTCTTCTAGCAGTTTAAAATACTAAATATTTTTTTGGTTTATTTATTGTTGATGTTTATCAATGAAAACCATAGTTAAATTATTTAAGATGTGTATCTGACACCTAAACAAAAAAGTACACTTAATGTACGAAGAGAAAATGCTCCAATCTGGAGATGTTTGTGCCACCAACTACAAACAGATTAAATTGGGGCGTCAAGCAAAAATTTGTTCAAGGTAAAATCTACAGTCCTTCTTTACTCAATATAGAATTTCTTCTCAATCTTCCAATACTTTTTTCTCGCCGTTAATTCCCTATTCTCAACAATGTGTCGCGCAATTGACATCTCTGTAAACGTTATTCCCTTCATCATTGTGATAGTAATTTGTTATTTCTATTTATAATATTGTCATATGTACGAATAGGTATGAATTCAATTTAATTTGTATATTTGTCCTATAATTGAGAAATTGCTGGGCAATAAATAATAAATAATCTTGAAAACTACTGTTGACATAGAATACCATCTGTTGGAATTTTTCAATAATATTTCTACTTCTCTACTATAAAGCAATTTACCAAAGTTAACTTGTGCAAGTCAAATTAGTTATGAAAAAAATTGGCTTATCAAAAAGGCGAATAAATTTAAACACCTCAGAAAATACACCGTAAAATACAACGGCAGCAGAAGAGACTAAGACCGATAAATTAGACACCAGTATCACCGGATTAGGATATTTTGAATACTTTAGCCTAATAGCATTGTTTGATGTGGACTGTACTTTTGGTGATATGAAAGCCAATAAAATTATATTTATTAAAAATCACGCGTTCTTACGATTTTGTTTTCGGCGCCTAGGCTATAGAAAAAAAAAGCGTGAGATTGCTATTAGAAAATATTAAAACAGCAAATCAATGCAAGATGGCAAATGACATTATTATGTCAAAATTGGTAATTGTGAATATTGCGAAATAATATGGAGAAACAGAAAGCATTAAGGTACATATATATAAATATAATAGAGATTCGAATTTTACCAAAAATGCAAATCCGACCCGATCTAGGTCCGAAACAAATTTCCAGAGCCAGTCCGAGATCCAAATCGTTCTTTCGTTATAGATTCGAGACTCGAATCGAATTTCGAACTATATAAAAACTGCAATTAAATATATACCATATATTAGGGCGGGTCGAATTGTATGGAACGATTTTTTTTGATAAAGCGTATAGCAAAAACGTAATTTATAGATAATTCTGAGAAATTTTGCTCAAGAGACCATAGCTCTAAGTCGGGTTTGGAGCCCCCCAAAATTACAAAATAGATATTTTTCCATATATACATAGAATAATTTAATTAAATTCGTCATAAAATCGGATAGAATTATAGTAGATTTCTCAATCTGGGCTTGTTTGAAAGGTATTTTTATCACCTTTCAGAATCTGTATTGATATCAATATTTTTTTTTATTTTTAGTAGAGATATTAGGAATTTTTTGTCGAAAAATAGCCTAAAATGAACTTTTAACTCATAAATTCTGAATTTTCTTCGATTTTTTTCGAGATTTTTTTTTGCAGATTATGAAAGTTCAAATAATTTCCAACAACTTTTATTACGATCAATTTTTTTGTTTTCGAACTCCTTTTTGTAGGAAAATCGATCTGAAAAAATCAACATTTTCAAGGTTTCAACAAAAAAAAACAATATTTTTACATTTTTAATTCAATTTATTTTTAAATATTATTCTCGACCTACAATTTAATGTTTTAACGTAGTAATATTATTTTTTAAGGTCCTTTTTACTTTCCATTCGAGGAGTTTTCTTACGACTTTCTAATGTCACTGCCATAACTTGGAATTTGTGGATCAGCCAGTGGTGGTTCATCGAAATCTAAGTATTCTACCAAGTGATAATATGGAATCTGTCGAGTAAATGCTGGTTCAAATAATATATCGTCGTTATTCATATCAACCATATTGACATAATCGGTAGCATCGAAATTTAAGATATATTTTTTGTAAACTCTCAGTTTAGTTGGATCGTACAATTTTTCTCGATAGTGTAAAATCTTTTTGATAGCTCTATCCCGTATTGCTTTTCGATCATCAAATAACATTGTTAATAAGATATTTTCTGGATGTGCGTAATATGAGTTGTTTTGAATTACACCATCTACAATATTACGAAAGTTTGGTTGTAAGTATCGTGTCCAATGTATAAATTTTAATAAAAGTGCACTGCCGTACACAACAGTGTTATAAAACTTCACATTGAAGTACATTGGCACATAAACTGTAATAATATAAACTGCCAAAGTTTTTAAATTGGTCGATGATGTATTAGTTGTTACATATAATCGTAGTAATCTACTTCTCCAGTGGTATTGGATCAAAATCAGCTACTACCTGAAAAATAAAATGTTTAGATCAATTAAAATGCAATTATTTTATTTTAACTTTATTCCAATCGAAAAAGTAAAATAATAACAATAAATAATGATAATAAATGATGATATTAAATAAAATAAAGTGTTACATATCTGCAATTTCTCACATTCTTGAATAGCTTTGAATAACTTTCCATTTGCTGCTCGTGGTCCACTGGTGACTGTTTTGTCCAATGCTTCATATAAATGACGAAATGGCAGTTCATTGAAATGAAGCAGACATATAAACCAGTGAATTGGTCTATTTAACTGTTTTTCAAGTAATCGTAAAACACCATTTTCTGTTCCAGTATTTGCTGGCTCACCATCACTGCATATGCCAATTAATTGATCAACTGTTAATGTTTTATTGTTGAAAAATTCATTCAGTTTTCTGTGTTTGGTTTTTGCATCTTCTTGACTACCCAAATTTACATATCCAAGTAACTCATTAAAGGGCTCTTTCAGAACAACTAAATGCCGTTCTTTTACCATAGTGGTATGAAATTTGTCATTAATTTTCTCTATAGTTAATGAGTCATCTTTTCTACCATCGAAAGAGAATGCAGTTATGGAAGAATTTGTATGTCGTGTACGAAGCGCTGCATCTCTAGATTTAACTTTTTCTCTAGCCACTTTTGATTTATCCATAATAACAAGCTTACCATGAACATCTCTAAAATTTATATCTTCGAATAAAGCTGTTGCTAAACATGAAGCGACTCTATCTGAAACACCGAATCTATCACACATCATAGCATAATTTAAGGCATCGTATCTTTAAGTATAATGACCTCGTCTCATTTGAACAGTTGCTTCTGGAACTTCTGTTGTTGCTTCATTTTCATCTTCATCCATGTGTAATTCAGGTGGTTCGTATCTTGGATCATCGGTACCAGTTGTAAGTGTTGATATTGTTGTAGCTACTTCTTCAACGTCTTCCGTATATTCAGGTATTGTGAATTTTCTATCATTATGCTGATCCCTCATAAATTCTTTTAGATGTTCTGGAATCAATCCACACGAGCATTCTGTTGTTTTTAATTTGCAATTACATTTGCCAATATAAAATAATTCGTTTATTGAATCAACAAATGCTTTAAATTCATCTCTTTTGTTTCTATGTTGTACATGTTTCTGGTATTTATCAAGCAAACCAGTTAATTTTTTTAAAACACTCTTTCTATTAATGATTTCAATATTTAATTTACGCCAAATTTGGATCAATTTATCTGTTACGTGAGGAGTAAAAGTTTTATACGAGAACATTTTGTTTTCAAATTTAGCACGATCACTTAAAAAAAATAATATTTTAAAATGTCACATTTAGTAGGCAAACTAAGATCATTTAAATCACTTGATAAACCAAAAACAACAATATCTTGATGAGGCATGTTAGTCAATCTAGAGTCAAAACTTGTTGATGTTGTTGCTTCCATTTGCGAAGACACCGCAGACGATGTTGATGGTTCTTGATTATCCATAATAACTTTGATATTATCACTGTACTCTTTGATTGTGTCACACTAAATTTAAAAATAAAAAAAAATATTGGTATTGTGATAACCGAGTTTTTATTTAGGTATTTTGGCAAACTGCGTGCGCATTGCACGATGAACGATTAAGGAAGAAGGAAAAGGAAGCTTGGCAACGTTTAGTGTTGGTAAACGTCATTATTTTGCAACGTCATTATTCATTCATATCATTCATTATTCATAATCTGCAAAAAAAATCTCGAAAAAAATCGAAGAAAATTCAGAATTTATGAGTTAAAAGTTTATTTTAGGCTATTTTTCGACAAAAAATTCCTAATATCTCTACTAAAAATAAAAAAAAATATTGGTATCAATACAGATTCTGAAAGGTGATAAAAATACCTTTCAAACAAGCCCAGATTGAAAAATCTACTATAATTCTATCCGATTTTATGACGAATTTAATTAAATTATTCTATGTATATATGGAAAAATATCTATTTTGAAATTTTGGGGGCTCCAAACCCGACTTAGAGCTATGGTCTCTTGAGCAAAATTTCTCAGATTCACCTATAGATTACGTTTTTGCTATACGCTTCATCAAAAAAAAATTAACCCGCCCTAATATATATATATATATATATATATATATATATATATATATATATTACTTTAATTGTAAATATAATTAAACATAGCTAGAGAATAATTGCCAAGATATCAACAAAGTCAGTACTAAACATAATGGTCTGTAATTGTTATAAAAAGTAGAAATTTTGAATAAAGTAATTCAATTTGTACACAACATGCATTTAAAGTAAAAAATAACTTTTGCTTGTATATAGGGTATAAATGATATAAGTCTATACAATGAAGAAGAATATATGCAAGAAGTCACTAAAAATTAAAATTACTTGTTAAAAGTATATTATATAATGGTAAAATCGTTTTTATTCCCTTTCTATTTAAAAACTGTATACAAACAAAATAAACTTTACATGACATGTTTATCGGTTTCTCCATTTCCTGTGATAAGTGGCATGACGTTCTTTTCTTAAGGGAATACGTTGACGTACTAATTAATAAACATAGTCACTTTTACGCTATATGCAGAACGTGTACAAAAAAATCGATATTAAAAGAAAATTACTAATATTATCCGGATTTCAGTGTTTCATTGTTTAATAATTGATTATTATTAAAGTGCAATATCATCATTTTTAAATTAATTACAGGTTAACGTTAAAGAAAAATGTGCAAATGTATTGCAAATAGTTTCCTAAACTATTCGATTTAGTTTTGTAAATTATAAATTATTTTAATTATATTTAATGCAGTTAAATAGTTATTATACTGATTATTTTGTGTAACGTATGCTATAATTAAGGTGAATGCAAACGTTATAAAGTTCTATAATTTTAAAATAGCCCAGCCCAACCTACTGCCGAATTTACTTAAATCTGGTTTCATTGGTGTACATATTGTTCTGATGAAATGTTATAACACTTGTCTAAGAAAATCGTTGCGTATAATTTTAGGTGGTTTAGGCTATTTTTGGGATGCCAATCCCTATATAAACACCTGCAAGCTGGGATTTACAAAGTTGAAGAGAAAGTACTTTAGAATTAGTCACAGTGTTGACGTTTTGTAAGATAATTTAAAAGAATAAAGGATTCAATTCGATTTCATCGTTTCATATTCCCCAGAAAGAGGCCCTGACAGTAATATAAATTGGAAATTTATTTCTATTTATAATAATGCTCGGTCGATGTAAAAATCATCCTGATTTCTTTTGCTAGCTGTGTGAAAATTTCATTCTAAATTCAAAATTTAACTTAAAAACTTCGTTAAGATTCGTAATAAAAAATTTATGTATTTTTTCCAAAATAAGTACGCCAAAATAAAAAAAGGAATCTTTGTGCAATGTTACAGAATGACAACTTTGAAAACTGTTTAATTGAAGTCGAATTGACAGGTTTTTAAGTGCCTGTCAATTCGCCAATGCCACAACTTTCCTAATAACAGAAATTTCCGATGTCAAAATGCATGTCAAAAAATAAATTGCCGAATGTTCTTGACATTGTACTTCTTACAGTCAAATTTTTATTTCTTCCCTAAAAATATTGGAGCAATAAGCAATTAACACGATGATCATCAGAACATTCATTTAATGAAAAAAGGATATTAAGATTTCTGGAATAAAATATTATAGGAAATGAATATTGGATATTGTATCCCAACGATTCTATTAATGTCTATAAAAATTTTATTTTACTATCTTAGCAATAATAATGTTTTTATTATTCTAAAAGCTTAAATCATCAAAGAGAAAATGAAATCGTATTAAAAATTTTGAATAATTTTATAACTTCTGAGGATATTTAAAAAATTTAAATATGGCAAATGTAGTACTATTCTATAAGTAAAAAGAGTTAAGTATTGACAAAAAGTATTAGCAGATTTGAAAATAACATAAAAAAAAATTCTTTAAAAAAATGTATTTTATTTTTTAGGACCAAGAATAGTAAACATTTGTAGACCAATGTATTTGCACAATATTAAAAAGAAAAAGCACTTCCCTATCGCATCATCATCATTTAAAAAGAAACGAAAAACTTTAAATAAAGATAGTCGGACTTTCAAACACTAAATGAATTCTTTCAGTAAGGGTGGTAGATTGATATAAAACGAAAACTTCTTTACATGTAATTACCTAATTACTTATGTACATTATAATTGCACAAGAATTAAAAAGGGGAAAAAATTTTCTTTCAGATTTAGTAATATTTTCATGGAACGATTAAGAGTATTCCTACTGCTAAGCCGTTTATTATTAAGACTGAGACTAAGAATTCGTGAGTAGTTTCGTATATACATAAAATACCTTAATCTGGTACGTAGACTTCTGCGGTCGTGATCCATACTATCTTCTTCTGGGCTTCCGGGCTGGAACCGCGTCACTGGTACAACTGCCGACGTTTCGTACCCTCTCGTATGGCTATTTGTTGCACTGAAAACAGTTTTCAGTGCAACAAACAGTAGCAGTAGTTGAGCCCCGAAGATGTCCCATATGCGTGGGTACGAAACGTCGGCAGTTATACCAGTGACGCGGTTCCAGCCTGGAAGCCCAGAAGAAGAAGATAGAATACCTTATTCGAAACAAATACCCAATATTCCCAAAACAATTTCAAATTATAATATAGTGTCTATGAAACTTATCACTTATCACTAATCATTTTTAATAATAAATGCATACTTAAGGGCTATGACAGTACTATTGTATGTAATACAAACTATCCCTTTCAAAATTTTTTTCATAATTATTTGTGAATTAAACTTAATTAGTAGCACCAAAACAACTTTACTAAAAATAAAAAATACAGACCGTAACGTTAATCTTCACTTCTAAATACATGACTTGTAAAAAACATTTTTAATGAATGTGATAAGCTTTACATTATTGTAAATTTTAATATACCACGAGCTATGATGGTGTATTATCGTGCCATCATGGCTCGTGGTTTTGCTAGATAATTAATCAACTCCATGGTTTGTGGTGTTTTCTTATAGATAGTAACTTATCCAAAATTTGAGAATTATATTCTTCTATATAAGTTAGACTACAGTAACCATCTTTTACTTTTAATAGAGTTTATTTTAAAAATATCTACAATTCATATAAATTAAAGCATTTATAATTAATAAGAAAAGAAATTATGTTATTGAACTAAATTACAACAGAAATACAGGTATTCCTTCACATAATGAAATTTGGCGTATTAAATGACTTTTAAAAATTTTAAATTCAAACATTATACGAAATAAGTAGCCAAGAATACATATTTTCTTGTATATGTACATAAATTTGATAATGGCTTTGCAATATAAAATTCTTATCCAAAATTGGCGATCTTCAAGCACACATACTAAAATGAAGCTAAACATAATAAGAAAATTCATAGGAAACTTACCCGGGTAAACTTCCAAATCACTGAAAACACTGATACTACATGATATAAGTATGATGATGGTAAATAGAACGTATCTCATATTGTACACTTTCGGAGAGTTTACTCCATATGTTATCACACCTCTGCCATTTTTAATGGTAATCAATAGAATGCCTAACATGCAATTGGACGACAGCGTCGACGTCACTGAAAGAGAGAAACCAGAGACCAGAGTTCCCGGTAGCTCAGTTAAAACAGTTACCATTGACTATTTCCACGACAATATTATCAGGAAATACGCGTGCGTATAATATTCTCTCACTAAATATTCAAATATTCTATAGGAAAATGAATTAAATTGTCATTATTATGTATGCTTTCTATGTTTCGCACAAAATTCTTCCATGGAAGTTTTTCTATTTCCTTCCAATCGGTAACATTAGAAATGTTTAAATAAGTAATATTCTTACCGATAAATTTTTACTTACATTTAACTTATATCACTTGCCATACATTTATAATTTTTCAACAAAATTTTTGTGTTGCATTAAACACATTCACATAATACAAATAATATTTTTGGTACATAAATACATGCTTAAACTGGAAGTCAAGTAAAGCGACTTGGTCCAATAATTGATGATTAATCTGAGACCATTACATCAATTGAAAGCAAATGACACAAAAATTTTGGACACATACGTACATATATGTACACGGGAAGGAATACAAATATAAAAATAGACATATAAGAATTTATAAGAGAAAGAGCTTAAAAGTGGAGGAAAATCATGAATGTTAAGAGTGGTTTACATGATAATGAGCAATATTTTAAGATAATACCACAACACCATATATTACGTATGAATACAGCTGGAAATCTGAAATCTAAGTATATGAAGCATCCGTGCTCCAAAACAACACGAAGATGAGATTAGAATCGGGTTCTACGAAAAATTTAAACCGTCTTTTATATTATATCGCACAAGATATTAAGATAAAAATAGGTATTTAAGAAATGCATACGTCAATAACAGAAAAAAGCATGCATAAGTACAAGTAACAAGTCTGCAAATGTATTTAACCAAATGGCCACTGAATGTTCGGATATAGCTAGCAATTGGTTCAGAATAACAAACTCAAATGAAATATACAAAAAATACAAACCTTAAATATCATATATTATGCGAATTTTCTTGGAATGCTTTCGGACGAAGACGTACTATAGGAAACTCACGTAGATAAATTCGGGAAATACATTATCAACGGTAATATTTGTCCTTGGTAAAATTAAGTGCATAGCTACTGATCATGCAGCAAGACTGGTTTGTTTTACCATGTTCCAGTCCAACATTTGCTATGGCGTATTACATATTTAAGAATCGATCCTCGCATGTAGTTAAAATATTTCGGCGCAATCAGGACTTTTTGTAATTTGCAGTACAACAAATTCTTTTTAGAAAAGAATATGTACTTACGCTGATGTCGACATTCATGTTAAACATCCTCCAAAATAATCAAGAAGAAACACATAAATATAATATGCTACAAGAAACTGGGCTTAGTATCTCGTACCATCGTGTGGTAGCAGCACAGGGCTATATGGTATTGACTATTGCAAATCGAAATTCTACAACGTTCTTCCAGAGATGATAAAGCAAATGAATAATGCGAATCTTCACAGTCAAATTGTTAATAAACAGTGCTACACAATACGAGAATTCTCCTCTATGACTGTTCTTATTACAGCAAAAACCAACGAATAAGATAAAATGGTTTTTGCTCTATGATTTAAATTTATTTCTTATAATAATTTTATGTTAAAAAGGAATCATTCTATTATTAATAACACCCTATCAACTACATATGTTTCACCGATATCACGGATCGTCAGGTTGATTTGTGTTATTAATGAACGATTCCTTCAGAGTGTATTATCATATCTTTCGATACAGAAAATAATGAATAATATCATATCTCCCTCTCTCGACCAATACATAAATGTATTGACCGACAAAGCAAGAACGCTTCTATCTTACAGATCGGAGACTATGTTTCCAGTGTATAATAGACAGTTCATTAATAACACAAATCAACCTGACGATCCGTGATATCGGTGAAACATATGTAGTTGATAGGGTGTTATTAATAATAGAATGATTCCTTTTTAACATTCTTTAATTGGCATAAAGCCTAGATGTAAGTTTCTGTCTATTATACACTGGAAACATAGTCTCCGATCTGTAAGATAGAAGCGTTCTTGCTTTGTCGGTCAATACATTTATGTATTGGTCGAGAGAGGGAGATATGATATTATTCATTATTTTCTGTATCGAAAGATATGATAATACACTCTGAAGGAATCGTTCATTAATAACACAAATCAACCTGACGATCCGTGATATCGGTGAAACATATGTAGTTGATAGGGTATTATTAATAATAGAATGATTCCTTTTTAACATTCTTTAATTGGCATAAAGCCTAGATGTAAGTTTCTGTCTATTATACACTGGAAACATAGTCTCCGATCTGTAAGATAGAAGCGTTCTTGCTTTGTCGGTCAATACATTTATGTATTGGTCGAGAGAGGGAGATATGATATTATTCATTATTTTCTGTATCGAAAGATATGATAATACACTCTGAAGGAATCGTTCAATAATAACACAAATCAACCTGACGATCCGTGATATCGGTGAAACATATGTAGTTGATAGGGTGTTATTAATAATAGAATGATTCCTTTTTAACATTCTTTAATTGGCATAAAGCCTAGATGTAAGTTTCTGTCTATTATACACTGGAAACATAGTCTCCGATCTGTAAGATAGAAGCGTTCTTGCTTTGTCGGTCAATACATTTATGTATTGGTCGAGAGAGGGAGATATGATATTATTCATTATTTTCTGTATCGAAAGATATGATAATACACTCTGAAGGAATCGTTCATTAATAACACAAATCAACCTGACGATCCGTGATATCGGTGAAACATATGTAGTTGATAGGGTGTTATTAATAATAGAATGATTCCTTTTTAACATTCTTTAATTGGCATAAAGCCTAGATGTAAGTTTCTGTCTATTATACACTGGAAACATAGTCTCCGATCTGTAAGATAGAAGCGTTCTTGCTTTGTCGGTCAATACATTTATGTATTGGTCGAGAGAGGGAGATATGATATTATTCATTATTTTCTGTCTCGAAAGATATGATAATACACTCTGAAGGAATCGTTCATTAATAACACAAATCAACCTGACGATCCGTGATATCGGTGAAACATATGTAGTTGATAGGGTGTTATTAATAATAGAATGATTCCTTTTTAACATTCTTTAATTGGCATAAAGCCTAGATGTAAGTTTCTGTCTATTATACACTGGAAACATAGTCTCCGATCTGTAAGATAGAAGCGTTCTTGCTTTGTCGGTCAATACATTTATGTATTGGTCGAGAGAGGGAGATATGATATTATTCATTATTTTCTGTATCGAAAGATATGATAATACACTCTGAAGGAATCGTTCATTAATAACACAAATCAACCTGACGATCCGTGATATCGGTGAAACATATGTAGTTGATAGGGTGTTATTAATAATAGAATGATTCCTTTTTAACATTCTTTAATTGGCATAAAGCCTAGATGTAAGTTTCTGTCTATTATACACTGGAAACATAGTCTCCGATCTGTAAGATAGAAGCGTTCTTGCTTTGTCGGTCAATACATTTATGTATTGGTCGAGAGAGGGAGATATGATATTATTCATTATTTTCTGTATCGAAAGATATGATAATACACTCTGAAGGAATCGTTCATTAATAACACAAATCAACCTGACGATCCGTGATATCGGTGAAACATATGTAGTTGATAGGGTGTTATTAATAATAGAATGATTCCTTTTTAACATTCTTTAATTGGCATAAAGCCTAGATGTAAGTTTCTGTCTATTATACACTGGAAACATAGTCTCCGATCTGTAAGATAGAAGCGTTCTTGCTTTGTCGGTCAATACATTTATGTATTGGTCGAGAGAGGGAGATATGATATTATTCATTATTTTCTGTATCGAAAGATATGATAATACACTCTGAAGGAATCGTTCATTAATAACACAAATCAACCTGACGATCCGTGATATCGGTGAAACATATGTAGTTGATAGGGTGTTATTAATAATAGAATGATTCCTTTTTAACATTCTTTAATTGGCATAAAGCCTAGATGTAAGTTTCTGTCTATTATACACTGGAAACATAGTCTCCGATCTGTAAGATAGAAGCGTTCTTGCTTTGTCGGTCAATACATTTATGTATTGGTCGAGAGAGGGAGATATGATATTATTCAATAATTTTATACCAAATATTTTATTTACAGACACATCCACATTTTTCCCTCCACAAACGTCCTCCATCTATGGTACGCTATTGCTCCCAGAAAATAAATATTTGAGTAGGTATGTCATAACTCAATTTCTTAAGAAAGAAAGTGTCATTAACAGTTAGGCCACTATATCTTGACTGGCTAGATCACCTGATTTAACGCCTTATGTCTTCTTTCTTTGGAGATACTTGGCGAAAACTATCTATGAACATTAGCATGAAAGACCCCGAATAGAAAAGCTGCGAATGCGATTTATTCAACTCTGTTACAGTATTTCACATGCAACTCTTGTTAATGTAAGTATGTAGAGATGACAGACTGGGCTACTGTGAGACAGAAGGTGGCGAAATTTTTTCAAAATATATTTAATTGTTGTAAGAATATTTTTTTGACTTTCTTTTTTGATATCCATTAATGATCGCTATTTTTTAGAATTAAACTTTCGTTTTATGTTATGTTTATATATATTATTATATTCATTCAGGGTCACTACAATTATTCATTTTTATGATTTCCAATTTTCATTACTATTATACTTGCACTCATTCCAGGACAAAAGTAATTAACATCTCTACAATACGAAAAACTTTGTAAATGATTAATGCTTATAAACATTGTTAAGCTAATTAACATGGCAATATAACAGTATCCCGTAATCTAAGTAAACTTTAAATTCGACAGATATAATACTTGCTCAAATGATTATTTTAACTCAAGGCCAATAAAAAATGGGACAATGCATCACAGATTTTTGTCTAATTCTAGCTGTTTGATTTTTATCTTTGAGTAAATCATATTGCAACATTGAATATTTATCATCTGTCAAACAATTTCGAAGTAATTATAATACAACAAAGTAATTATGTCGCATATACATAAATACAGCGATGAAAGGGGGAATGATCGCGAAAACAGACGGTGGGGGTCAGTGAGGCAAACTACAATATTTTACAACGTAAATAAGAACCTAGTTTCAAACATTTTAAGAAGATTTCGAAACCATAGTACAATTAATGACTCAGACTCAGGATGTCCAAAAAAATTAAGAGCAAATTCATTTCCAACAGTAGATGCTGTTCCAGCAACACATTTTATAGCACCTTGACGTACAGATTATAGCATAGTAGCACCTTCTGAATTAAAATGTCACGCAGCAGCAAGGAAAATACTAAACACTCACAGAGAATCAAAAACGGGATTTGCTTTGAAATACATTAGCATCTTGTAATTTTTAGTGATGAAAAGGATTTCCAACTCTCAAATAGTAGCAATATTCGCGTCTATCGTCCTCTAGATTCACGGTTTGACGAGAATTAATTACAAACAGAAGTAATCGTTTCTGTAAATACAAAGGGTACTAAGAAAATTTTGCAACATGACGCAACAATGAATAGTAGGAAACTGCTGGTTACTGCATATCGAGACATATTAATACGTGCATAGTAGCCGCCGCGCCATGTCGATGTGCTCTAGTTATTTATTAGCAGTGAGAGTGTAAAGTGCCTGCGATGGCATCGTGGTCACGAAATGAGGTAAGGGCAGTTTTGCGTTATAATTTCGTGCGTGGTTTAAATATAGACCAGTGCTTCGAAGAAATGATTCTTGAACTAGGCGATGTTTATCCACATCGTACAACGATATTCAGTTGGTATAGAGAATTCTAAAGGGGTAATTTAACAGTGGAGGATGCTGAGAGGCCGGAAAGCCACGAACGTCAGTTACGGAGGAAAACGTTGCTACTGTGAGGAAAATGCTTGGCGAGGACAGGCGAGTGACCTACCAAGAGATAGAAGGTACTTCAGGCCTAAATGCACCAGCAATTCGTTCGATTCTGCATAATCATTGCCACGTGAAGAAACTTTGTTCTCTCTGGGTGCCGCATCGACTGACTGAAGAGCAGATGACACGATGTGTGACTTAGTGCCGGGAGATGCTAAAAAAAGTTTAATAAGGGACAATCTCGGTATGTAAACAACATCGTCACAGGTGACGAGACTTAGCTGTACTATTATGTTGTGCCGACCAAAGCTCAAAACAAAGTTTGGGTTAGGTTGTGGACACACCCGTAGCTGTCAGAAAATCCCGATCTGTAAAGAAGAAAATGACAGCTGTATTTTTCAAATCGAGTAGAATTGTGGAACGCGTCGTTTTGAACACACAGAAGACAGTCACAGCTAAGTGGTATACTGAAGAGTCTTTATTTAGAAACGAAACTTAGACAATTAACAATAATTATCCTAGAATCCGGTGCTCCGCCTGTGGCACTACACCGGATGTAACCTAACCTTAATCTTTAGTTACTACAAAGCTAACTATCTATATCTAAACTAGTCTTACCTAGAGTTCTAAGTGGGGCCTAGCCCGCGTCCTGCTTAAATATTATTCACAATTCCGCTCCTACCCTGCGAAAGTAGTCCGCTACTTATAAATCTCATTCACTAAAATGTCCAATATTCTATCATACACATACCTTCAGGTCGAGAAGCCGATGGATCGTTTTTCACTGTCGTCTTGTCTCCGCTCTACAGTCTTGGCATTCCCTTTCCCGGTGGAATCTCTCCGCCACCTCTCCTCCTTTTGGGATTTTGGGCCCCTGTAAAAACAGAGAACCCGGTAGCTTCTCCACTCAATACGTTCATTCGGAAATTCATTCCGTAGATCTACAAATGCTCACCTTGTATACGTCGCGCAAGTGTTTGAGCGTGTTAGTGTGTTAGTGTGTCGCTCGTACTCGTGTGTGTGCCGTGTGTATCCGTATTGTTGATGTGTGTGCGCGCTCGTGTGTGTGTGTGTGGCCATCTCTCTCATTCATTCGTGCTCACCCAAAAATAAAAAAGAATTATACTTAACTTATCCCACTTTGGCCATGGTTGGTCATCGTGGTCGTCCTCATGACTTGCGTGCCCATGAGTGTTGGTGTGATTGCAAGCACGCCTTTCTGTGTATAGTGTGTGCTGGTGTGCACATGCTGTGGGATCTCGCCGCCATCGCGCTTCCAGTTAGAATGCCGAATCCTCTATGCAACTTCCGCCGTGGTCGTCCACTTCCAGCAATTATGGCTTTGTATCCGTGTGAGCAAGCGTGTAGGTGTGTATTGTTTGCATGCCCGTGTTTTAGTGTAAGTGCGGGCGCGCCTTTGTATGTATTATGTGCTGGCGCGCTCGTGATGTGTATTCATGTACGAACGTTTCGATCCTTACTTCCGGAGAACCACCCGTGACGCCTTACAAGATAAGTTCGTTCGCCCACCCCGCGTTCGCGAACTCACTATCACTTTTTTCTCCTTCTAACGGTGGTCATGCTTAAGCCGCTGAAATTTTTCAGCTGCAATGCGGAAAAATCGCTACCATCCTTCGCGTTCTTCGTCCTTTATGTCTTCGGCACGAAGTGGCCACCTGTGACCGGTCACAGTAGCGGCCCTCGCTGTGACTTCGCGCCAGTCTTCGGTGTCTGGGCACTCGAAGAGAACGTGTTCCGCCGTATCGATCGCACCACAATGACAATTTGGGTCATCTCTCTTTCCGATCTTATGCAGGTACGCTTTGAAATTCCCGTGCCCGGTTATCAGCTGCACTGCTTGGTACGACAAGGCGACCTTCATTTCTTTAAACTTCTCAACGCTGCCTATAAATCTCTTGGTCCAGCGTCCGTTCTCTGCGTCCTCCCATCTTCGTTGCCATTCGTTTTCGCACTTCCGCGCTATCGCGTTCTTTACCGTCTTTTCCGATGCGAGCCTGTATGAAATGTCCGCATCCTGTGTTGTAGCTGCCTCTTTAGCGATTTCGTCTGCCCTTTCGTTCCCTGCGGTTCCTACGTGCGCGCGTGTCCATTTGAGCTGCACGTTCCCATCTCGTATCATCTTCCATGTTTCTAACAACAATTCCGTGGGTTTCCGCATACTTTTTAACGCCTGCAGAGCAGACAGGCTGTCCGTAAACAATGTTGCCTGCCCTATTTTCATTTCCTTGCAATATTTAATTGCTGCGTTTATGGCTACCAGTTCCGCCTGGTAATTGTCGCAAATATCGGCTAGCTTGATTTTTTTATTCTGAATCTCTTCGTCGCCCGCATATACAACGAACGCCGCACCCGTGCCTTCTTCGCTCCTTGATCCATCGGTATAGATATTTATTCTCGTCTTCTCCCGCACATCCTCGTCCCGCGAGAAATCGACCGTGCCCATTTCCGCAGGATGTATCTCCGTTGTTATTCGTTTGCTGCTCTCAACATCCTCTGGGTCAATGTCCAATCCTGTACATTGTTCGAATTTCTGCCTGTCCAGTCTAACCGCGTCTCTTCTTCTGGCGAGTTCTCTTGCTCGTATATCCGCGGGCAACAATCCCGCGATTGTTGCCGCGGCCTCCGCCGACGTGGTCGCGTACGCCCTTGCAGCCCTGACAGCAGAAATCTTTTGCGCTCCTATTATTTTTTTCGTCTCTTTGACTTTTAAAGAATCAGCCCATATCGGCGCTGCATACAGCATTGCTGGTTCTATCGCGCCCTTATAAATTGTCCCTGCCGCGCTTCCGCTGAGGCCCCAGGTCATTTTTGCGGCCGCGCCTATCTTGTTGGTCATTTCTCTCGCTTTACTTGTTGCATACTGGACGTGCTCCTTGAAGTTTAATTTTTCATCCACTATTACACCTAGATATTTAACATTTTCTTTACAATAAATTGTCGCGCTCCCCAATTTAAACGTTGGCCGCCGTTGGCCCGGTTTTCCGAAAAATAAACCCTCCGATTTGGTCGCGTTAAACGTTAGTTTATTGATCCCGCTCCATTCTAAAATTCGCGCTAGTGCCTCGTTCGCGTTGCTTATAAGTTTTAAGTACTGTCGCGCCCTAACTAACAAAGTCGTGTCGTCAGCGAAAGCTATGATCTGACATCCCTCTGGTAACGCTAGCCCGAATATACTATCATAAAGAATGTTCCAGTATCCCGGGCCGGATCGCGATCCTTGAGGACATCCTCGCGTAACCTCCCTTGTTGCTCTTAATCCCGGTTCTACTATAAAAGCTTCTCTATTCGAAAAATACGCCGCCGCCATCCGCATTAAATTTCGCGGACAGTTCTTCGATTTCAATTGACTCGCGATTTGTGGCCACCACGCGTGGTCGAAAGCCCCGCTAATATCCAACATTATAGCCGCGCTATAATGTCCATCCGTTTTCGCGTTCCGCACGAAGTTAACTAACGTTTCTATCGCGTCGACCGTCGACGTGCCCTTTTTAAACCCGAACTGATTTTCGTTCATCAGTCCGTTCGCGTAAATGTGGTATTCAATTCGATTTATCAAGAGGCTGTCCAACGCCTTTCCTACAACCGGTAACAGGCTTATCGGTCGGTAATTTTTAACATCACTCATGTCCGACTTGCCTGTCTTCGGTATAACCTTTACTAATTGTTTCTTCCAGCACTCCGGAAAAACTCCTAGCTCGAGACATTTGTTGAACAGAATTTGAAAAACCTCCGGGTTCGCCTCATACGCCTTCCTCGCGATGTCCGCCGTGATCCCGTCCGCCCCAGGCGCCTTTTTTGCGCTCATTGAATTGAACGCCGCGTATATTTCGCGCCTCGCGAAGGGCACATCGTCTCGAGTCTCCACGTCCGCTGTGGCTAAATTCCTAATTCCCGTGTGGATTTCCTCGTCCGTGTTTACGTCGTCTTCCGGAAAGAAAGTTTCCAGAAGAAATTCCGCGGTCTCCTTCGCGTTTTGAGTAAAACTCCCGTCCCCTCGTTTTAACGTCATGCTTGCGCCGGCGCTCGCTTTTTTCATCCTAACTACGCGATACGCGAGTCCCCAGGGGTCTTTTCCTCCCGATTTCGTGCAAAACTCCCGCCATTTCCCGATCCGGGTTGTCCTAATTAATTCTTTATAATCCGCGCACTTCGTCCTATATACGATTTCGCGATCACGACGTTCGTTCGCGTCCCTACACCTCTGGAATCGGCGCCGCAGATGATTAACTTCTTTCCTTGCAGTCGTAAGCTGCGGCGTCCACCAAGGCACCGAACCCCTAAATTCGCGTTGTCGCGGCATGGACTCCGCGCTCGCACTAATTATCGCTTCGTTAACTTTACTCGCGATCGCCTCTACCTTTTCGCGGTTCGCGCTGTTTACTAAATCCGGTATAACGTTTCCCGTTTCCCTATTAAACGCGTCTTTGAAAACATCCCAATCAGCTTTTTTAGCGCAGAAACCCCTTTTAACTACTTGCTCGCGCCTAACCCTTTCATTATTTATTAAAAAACTAATCAATTTGTGATCTGTCAACATTTCCTCGTTAGAAAGCTGCCAGTCACTCACGATCCTGTACGCGCTATCGTTTGCCGTGGTGAAATCAATGAAACTGGACCCGCTATGTCCCACAAATGTGGGCTCATCGTTATTATTCAAAACCGTAAGCGAATTACTGTCCAAAAACTGTTCAAATTCGCGCCCGCGTTGGTCCTCGATCGGACTATTCCATAATCGGCTTTTACTATTCCCGTCCAGTCCGATGATTACTTTACTCTCATTTAAATTAAGTCGCGAAATAAATTCGCGGAATTTTCTAAAGTTTATTCTAAACGCACCTGGGTTCCCATCCTCTGGCGGTAAGTAAGCTGAAACGACAATGACGTTTAACCCCTTACCGTTTGAAATACCGACACTAACAACGTCCGAACTACTTTTATCGCTAAGCGTAATGCCTTTAAGGTCATTATTCGCGATTACTACGGCCGCCCTAGGCCTCTCTAAATTGCCGTCGTCACTTGTGTTGTTTACGTAGTGTAGTTTAAAACGCGCAGGAAATCCACATACTTTGCCCTTAATTACATACGGTTCCGATACTATCGCGATGCTAATTTTATCCCGAATTATTTTTTCGACTAGACACTCCGTGGCCCGTCTGCCACGCCCTAAATTAATTTGGACGCACGAATTAAAACCGACGTTGTCAGTGACCGCTTGCATTTGCGCGGTACCCGGCGTATTATCCATTGAAGTTCGTGCGTTTCTTCTCCTCCTCCAGGAGACGCTTCAAAGACGCACAGCCCCTGGAATAGGCCTCGTGCTTAGTATCGAGACCCGGAATTCGCGTGCGTTCGCACACCGCGCATTTGATAATTTCCGAAGCGCACTTAGACCTATCGTGATCACCGCCGCATTTCTTACACGTCAACTGCCCTTTGCAGTCCTTCGCTTTGTGCCCCGACTTTAGGCACTTATAGCAATAATATACATTGCTATAATCTCGCACGTTACAAACCCGCCACATGATTTTTATTTTCTTGTCAACAACAAGCTGCCTAAATTTGCCGCTCACAACACAAACCGCGTTCCTAACACCGCGCTCCGTATCCCTCTTATTTGAAAAGAATCTCACCAACTTTACGTCACTGGATAATTCTCCCGCGCTACCGTAGTTTGCTTCTATCGCCTCGTTTTGCTGGCGCAAACAGTCCAGTACCTCGGCGTCTTTTAAGCCCTCGTCGATTCCTAAGATACAAATCGCGGGGTCGTTTTTCTTCAGCTCTTTGGCTTTCGCCGACGTCATTTTTTCCGCGACCGAAACTTTCAGCTTTTCCGCGTCCTTTTTCGTGCTGCATTCCACGAAAACCGCGCCCTCTTTTCCCTTACGTACGCCGCGCACCCCTATTTTGTTACTGACGACGTCCACCTTCTGTACCAGCTCCTTCTTCGTCTGTTCTACAGTCTGTGTCTTGTTTTCCGGCTGAATTTTAACCGTCACCGATTCAGCCCTTAATTTGTCAGCGTATGACATGCACTCCGGTTTCCCGGCTGCACCCATCACTACGATGTTCTCCCGCTCCCTTTTTTCCGCGGCTTTCGCGGCGCTATCGCGGATCTCCTTCAAGATCCCATGCTGCTCCCCAACTATTTGTAGCATTTCTGCTACCATGTCGCGCACTTTTTTTCGATCCTCGACCTTCAGCGTTTCCGCCTTGGTCGGCACCATTTCACAAATAGATAATGTTAAATGCCGCGCCCTTTTAATCAGCCTGTCCTCCACGGACACTTTATCTTCGTCGACGACGGCGCTCTGAAGACTCTCCCTTCGCAAATCTACTGCTCCCCTCCGATTGGTCGACGGACCGGCGTCAGCCATATTTATTCGCGAAATTAAATATACGATTTCCCAATTAAAAAGAATAAAACAATCGAAATGAAACGGAAACAGTATTACTCTAGCAGAGTTACTAAATTAAATCTAAATAACGCAGCCGAACAAGCAAAATGTAAATTTTGTCAAATTATAAAAAATAAAATTATTATTAACCAATCGACTAATTAATTAAATCAAGCTGAAATTCCATGAAATCGTCGAAGTCGACTCATGATTAGTATAAATACGAAGTTTCATTGTTATTAGACAGTTAGTCAACCAAGTAACATAATCAGGAGTGAAAAGTGAAATATGTCGAATTCGTGCTTATCAAATTCCTTACCAAAAATAAAATTATTGTACAAGTGGCATAGTTTAACCAAGGCCGGGCGGACTAATTTATCCAAAAAGTTAAAAATTGTACTCAAGCTTTTTCGCGAAATTCCGATACAACTTTTTAAAATCCTACACGATCATCTCGACATGTCTAGGTTCAGCGCAAGATGGGTGCCGAGAATGCTCACGCCGCCGCAAGAACAACAGCGCGTATGTTCGCGTGCATTTTTGGACCTCTGTAAAAGACAAGGATTGTATTGAGTGGAATTGTTACTGGAGACGAAACTTGGGTTATTTTAACCTGAGTCCAAACAAGACTTTGCAGTTTAAAAAGGGCACAGCACTCCCAAGAAATTTAAAGTGTCAAATCCTTTAACGGTTTTTGGGACCGGAAGGAATATTGTTGCCCCTATTAATTTACGCGGTCGCTATGCTGTTACCGGGCGCCCTGCATAAGCCACACAACTGTCGTTGCTAAAAAATGCCGATAATGAAGTCCAGTACGTACAGATAAAGAGAAATCATTTTTTTATGAGGGTATAAATAAATTAATTGAAAGATGTGGAAAATGTATCCGTCTTGCAGGTGAATATATTGAAAAAGAAAAATAATTTGGGTTTTTTATTTCCACCCCTTGTCCCCCATTCCGCGAATATAAAAACGCTCCCTCGTACCTTTAACTTTTTACCTAGTTGTGCCTCTCTTAGTTGCGTTGCGGTCACTATGCTATTACCGGGCGGGCCACACAACTGTCGTTGCTATGCCGTTGCCGTACACGTCACGCTTCTAATTTAGAAAGTTCAACGCGATTTAAATGTTTTAATCTAATTAAAAACTCACTCTCGATACTTAATTATCACTTGAAATAGATATTAACGCTATTTCAGTGAATTACATTCACTATTTCAACAGAATTAACTGTTGTAACAGTTTCACGGAAACATTTTTAAACGCAAAACTTTCACTTTATTTAACACAAAATTAACACGTTTATTTTAATTAAAACGCACGTTTTCACTAGTAAAATTACTAAAAGTGATTCGGCCAACACGAGTTCGCCTATTACTCGCAATATTTCGCACACTAAACTCTAAGGTCGTAATTAGTGCGAAAGCAATCGCTGCAAAGCACGTCCACTCGCTTCAACTGAACAGTGACACCTGGTTCCACCATCACGATAATGCTCCAGCTCACCGCGCCAAAGCCTGCACCGAATATTTGACCACGACAGGATTGAAACTTCTCGAGCACCCTCCCTACAGTTCAGATCTTGCTCCCCGCGACTTTGTACTGATCCCGCATGTGAAAATGAAGCAAAAGGGAGGCGGTTTTCCAGTGATGAGGACTTTCTGCGGGCTTGGGACAACGAGTGTGCTTTACTCCCTAGTGAAATTTGGCAGAACTGGTTTAAGGATTGGTTTCAGAGAATGAAGAGGTATATTGAGTGTAGAGGAAATTACTTAAAAAAAATAAATAAATAAAGCTGTATTGCAAAACTTTCCTAGTACCATTTGTAGGAGGAGGACTCAATGTACATGTCATCTGTGACCAGAGAATACAAAAGTTAAATCATTCACACCTCCATTATTATCATGATCCATCTTTATATGTTTATACCTTCCTTATATAAAAAATATTATTTCCAGCACCCTTATATTTTCAATTAATCAACCCCTTCAGAAACAATTAATACAAATAACCGCAGTTTACACTATTAGTATCTTTATATCTTCTATAATTATACTCTGTAACTTTACCATTCAATAATAAATACTATTCAGCTTCAACCTGAGGTTTTAAATTTCGGTAAGTATCAAAATATCTCATTACATCATTACTTGCCTTATATGGTACCCAATATCGTCATCCTAATTTATTATTCCTTTCTCCTTTTCATGTATAATTTTTGGCAAAGCATCTCTATTAAATGTACCTCGAAATGTTTCTATTCTCCAGCTCCTAACATATTTCCATAAAACATTTTCAGCTACAGATTTTCGAGATAATTCATTTAACCGTTGTTTGACCCGATTCCGTTTGGTAAATACACACCACAACCCGTTTCATAAGGCTTTGTATATAATCCATTTCCAATAGATATACCATATCCTGCTTTATAAGGTTTCAAATATAGTCCACTACATATAGTTTTAGACTCCATAGCAAGGTTATGACGTTTTGCTTCATCTAATTAACCTTTTTCTGCTTTAGCAGAATCAACTGCCCTCGCTATAGCTACAGCACCTCCACCTAATGAATCTAAAGCACCCAGATATGTAATAAATGGAATTAAAGGCAAAAATTCACCTTTATTAGGAATGGCAATAACTGTAGAACAACGAGGTAATATTCTTCTTCCAATTTTCACTAAACTATGATATGCAACTTTAATGTTCGCTAAAACACGTTTTCTTTTAACAGTATGTCTTATTGCATTATGTACTTGATATCATGCCTTAGGCTTTTTCTATACTTGCTCCTCATACTCATGCCCATTTTATTTCTTTATATAGCAACAGCAACTAATAAAGCAGCTAGTCTTTTTCCTAAATCTGAGTCTCTGCTCTTAATTCGCCCAATAGCCCTTTGATATAATTTCTCGTCTGCAACGTGAGGCTCCAATAAATCGTTTGAATGAGAATAAAATATATCGAGCTCTCTACAAGCCTCATCTAATAAATACACACTCTTAGCTCCTCTTTCAAGACATTGTTTTAATTATAATAATAATAATAATAATAATAATAATAATTTATTGATATATATGTACATATACACGTCATGGAACAATCATGGATAAATAAAAACACTATTAATGCGCTCACAATACGTTAAAGACCGCAAGACCTATACAAAACAATACACCAGAGTACCAATTAAAATATAAAGAAAATATAAAAATATAAAAAACACAAAAAGGCTATGTCAAAATTTATGCTTCAAGTAGTCATTTACCGAATAAAAAACGTTCTCCATCAGCACCTTTTTTATTAATATTTTTAGATTAATCCATGGTAGGTTCCTAAACCTATAAGGCAAAGCATTGTATACCTTCACGGCCACGTAATTCGAACCTAGCTGACTTTTCCCAATGCGATGATACGGTATCACCAAACCGCTCTGGTTTCGTGTTTCATATTTGTGAAAATCACCATTTTTGCAGAACCTATCCGGCGACTTGTGAACAAATTCCAGGCAAGCAAGTATGTACAAGGATGGGAGGGTCAGTATTTTGTGTTTTCTGAATAAGTTTACACAACTCGTAGTACTGGATACACCACTAAGGGCTCTGACTGCACTCTTTTGCATCCTGAAAACCGCCTCAGCCGCGCCAGACGCTCCCCACATCAATAGGCCATACAAAACCCTGCCCTGAAAATTTGCACAGTACACAGTCCTAGCCGCCTCGGGTGTAGCCACTAGTCTCACTCTTCGTATTGAGTATATTGCTGATGCCAAATTGCGACACAAGTTATCAATGTGGCACTCCCAAGTCAGGTTGTTCGCAATCAGCAGGCCCAGAAACTTGATATTCACTTTGGGCTCGCCCGCCACTCCTCTAGTTGTTATTGCCAGCTGTTGGGTTTTGTCCTGATTTAGTTTCATAAGATTGCTACTAAACCACTCACTTGCTTCCCCCAAAGCAGTCTCCATATAAACCTCTGCAACTTCCCTGCACTGGGCACGCACTATTATTGACGTATCATCTGCAAACTGGGTGACTTTACCCACGGTGACATTATGGGGCATATCATTGACATAGATTAGAAACAGAAGAGGCCCCAATATTGACCCCTGTGGAACCCCCCGATCAACAGGGGCTGCATCCGAGAGTCGATCATTCCAGTATACCTTCTGTCTTCTGTTTGCCAAATACGAACCGATCAGCTCATTTGCTTGTCCTCTCACTCCATACATGTTTAACTTTCCCAGGAGTATCGCGTGGTCCATTGTATCAAAAGCCTTACTCAGGTCGCAACATCCCAGAATTACCGCATCTTTAGCATCGAGAGCATCCGCTATATATTCCAGGACCTCCGCAATCGCGGTAGTCGTGGACTTACCCCTCCGATAGCCATGCTGAGTCACATTTATGAGTGCGTGTGTCTCAAAGAACTGGATTAATCTCTTTTTGATAATGGTTTCCAAGATTTTAGACATCACGGGTAGAATGGAGATTGGTCTAAAATTCTTTTTGTCAGTCGATCCTCCCTTGTGTATCGGAAGCACTTTTGCTATTTTCAGAGGGTCCGGGAATACCCCCCGGGCCAAACACTCGTTGAAAATGTCTGTTACTGGGGCAGCTATATAATCAATACTCTTTTTTAGTATGCTTACGTTCATTCCATATATATCAGTAGTCCGCTGACTCCCGAAGCCAAAAACAACTTCTCTTACTTCCTCCTCTGTCGTAGGGTGGAGGAAGATAGTTTTCTCTACAATTCCTATGGCCCGCCTCATAAAATCGTGCGGACTCCGGTTGGTACTTTGTATTAACTTGATTGCTTCTCTCCCTACCCCAACAAAGTAATGGTTGAAATCATCAGCAGTCACCCCATGCAGAATATTCTGATTGCGTTTATTTCCTGCTACTTCGCCCTTAATCACTTCCCATGTGGCCTTAATTTTGTTCTCGGCTCCAAGTATATAATCAGAGTTCCAGTCCTTCTTACTCTGGGTCACCCGATCTTTGTATTCCTTTTTCAATTTTCTATACAATTCTTTGTACTCTCCATCACCTGTCACCCTACATACTACTTCGACCCCATCCATAAGATTTCTGACGGCTCTTACATCTTCCGTATACCACGACATATTGCCACGTCCATGGCCTATCTTTTTCATTATTTCCGGAAAAGCTCCATCAAACTCATCCAGATAAAGATCAAAAAAACACTTAAAAACGTTCTTGTATATCATCAATTGATTGGAGTGCAATCCAATCCGCATTTGTCAGATTGTTAATGAACATAAGGGTGTTGGCATCATTTATATGTCTTATTTTTCTATAAATTTGTTTGATTGGCCCCGTACAATATTTACTTGACAGAAGCAATCTCTGACCCAAATGATCAGATAAATGAGGGTTTGACGTTTCACATAAATCAATTGTAATTTTCTCCGGTACGAATATATTGTCTATACATGTTTTCGAATGATCAGTGATTCTAGAAGGCTCGCTGAATATTCTACGCAGACCATAGGAAGAAAGCAAATTGGTTACATCCACTGAATCCTTAGTTCCTTCAAGAAAATTTACATTAAAGTCACCCGCTATCACTATGTTGGCATCAGGATAATATTCAGATATTTCGTATATCGCATCATTTATATTTCCTAAGAAATTTTCCAATTTGCCCGACGGAGATCGATATACACAAATCACCACTACGTTCTCATTTACCAAATAAAGGCTTGCCATCTCTATGTCAAACTCAACAGAAAAACAATCTATTTTGTCTATTTTGTGAAAAATTATATTTTCTCGCGTCAAGATTAGAACACCACCGTGGGTTTTTTCTTTTCTGCAGTATGCCGAAGCTACATTGTAACCATTTAACTTCAAATTGCTTACCGATGAATCGGTGAGCCAATGTTCTGTTATACACATTATATCCGGTTTGTGTTCAAATAGATAGATGTTTAACTCATCAATTTTATTTGATATGGATTGTATGTTTATGTTATATATATTTAAGTTCTTAATGCGAGACAGTGGCTTGTCGACCGGGCAATTTATCGAAGGTAGCTGTCTCTCGAAAAAACCTAAATTTCTTTACCAAAATATTAACTGGCCAATTTATCGGATTATACAGTTCGTCCTTCAATATCATATCCGCTCCTATTTTGAACGATTCATTTCTCCCTTTCGTATTTAATTTAGATACGGTGAAATTTTTATTAGAGAATTTATTCTCTAGATACATATTAACGCTTTCTTCTGTTGTGTTTTGCTTACATTTCCCCACATATAACCAAAGTCTTTGCTCGCTGGCAGAGAGTTCACGTACCTCAGATTTGTCGGTACCGTAAATTTTTTCTTCGTCCCTGGATCCTTTTCTTTTGACTCTCATGTTTTTCCGATGTCGCTTTTTTCGCTCCTCCTCGGCACTATCAATATGGACAACAGTATCTGTCGATGAATTTAGATCTAAATCACACACCGAACTTTCCGTATTTAAAATAGTTTCTGCATCCTCTCGGTTTTCTATTAAATTCTTCTTGTTAATAATATTCAATTGATTGTTAAGATGCTTAAGCTCATCTTTTAATCCTTCAATTTCTTTTTTAAGATCTTTTGTATGTTCTATTAATAGTTCAGTGAACATAGATTTAAATTGGGCAACACTAAGTGTTATTTGATTTTGTTGCTCCTGTTTAACTTTTTCTCTCGTATTAGAAACCATAACGAGAACAGTTTGATTTATATTTAACTAACTAGATAGACACCGCGGAGCACACGTATTGCACCGCACAACTGCACGAAGTATACTGAATTATGTTCCAGGACCACAAAATCTATATCCTGGTATATGTAATTCCACTGGAAGCCTATTTATTACAATATTCAAAAATCCACTGCATTTCTTTCTCCCTTTTTGAAATAAATTATTGCGTTTCCCCCTCAGCCCCATCTTATTAAAAATGAATCGTCTTTATAAATAACAAGTGATGTAACACATAACAACCAAAAACAATAAATATATACACGTTTCATACTTCGACCTTTATTACTTATTTAGTATATATATTAAATTAGTAATTAAGTATGAAGCGTGTATATATTTATTGTATACACGCTTATATATACATATATCTATTATACATGTATATGTACGTATATTTACACATTTTTTATATCAATTAATGATACAGAATTAAACATAAATGCAATAGTAATTTATTATTATTAATATGCACACACATACTTATAATATATTTTATAATTTTAAATTAATTTTCCTCAATAATTCTACACAATGTTATGCAAACACACTCAGACGTCACTCCGTTAAACATTTTTTCTATTTCCGTATTTATATATCTTCCACTTCTACCTAATTGATCCATCAATTCCTTATAAAGTTCACTATATTTTATGTTTGTTAAACGTGCTAATCGAGGTTCCGCATCTTTAAACGACACAATTCCAGCAAATTTTCATACGTTAAATATAAAAATTCTTTAGCTATTTTTCTATTTTTTTCTATTTTCTATTTTCAATATTCTAGTCGATCCATCAAAACATTCACTTGACATTTGCAAATTGAAACTTTTAGTAACTGGAAATGCTCCATTGCAATATTCAAAATATTTTTTCAACTTCGTACTCTCTAATAAAAATCAATCGCACTCTTAACTACATTAAAAAGCACACTTTTTTATAACTAAAATTTTCAACATAGGGTCAATGAGCATATCTTGATAAATTTTTAAATCCGAACAAGCATTGTAGAATGATTTACGACGCCTAAGAAAGTCTCTTTAAGAGTAACGAATGATCACTTATTTTACTATCCACTATCTAGTTTTTATTCATGAGCTGGGTGAAAATTAAAACACAGGCCGAAATGGAGTGTCATAATTACCCGAGTAAATAATAGATATTCTATACGGAGTTTAAAAAAATATTCAACGATGAAATTGTGATTTAGCAGTTGCTACTAGACACGCGATTTGTTTGTAAAGGAATCTGATCCTACAATTTGCCTGTAAATTTCAAACAAGTAAAAAACATACTTAGCCACTTAATTGTGAATTTCAGTTGATTATATAATTGATATCATTCATTTTAATGCCCAGCCATAGAGAAAAATAAACTCTACTAATACTAGCAATTAATATGCTATACATATGTACATATATATACCGTGAATATATTTTATAATGCAATATGCACATACATACAATGTCAAAACCTAGTGACAAATCAACACATACCCATTTCGAGTGACTTTCATTCAAAAAAATGTCCTTGCTCCTGCTAAAGCTGCATTCCATGATGGTTCTCGTACAATTTTCTCCACACACATATCTACTTTATCCCAAAAATCATTCGTCTGACACGTTCGAAAAAAGCTTTTGTTTTGAGATTCACTCTATAATTTTCAACTTAATTGGTGAAATTACCTTCTTCAATGGTAACATTTCTCAATCCACCGTCTTCACTTTCTGAGAACAATCATCACTTTGTTCACATATGTATGAACACTTATGATAACACACAATACTGACTATAATTCCATAATTATCCCTCTCTGTATCTGCATTCAGACGTAATTATCCTTCTGAACCTCCTTGGGCTCAGCCGATTCTAGAACCTCCTAACTGATTTGACATTAGAATTCCCTTAATATTGAAATGTCCTTGACAATGAAAACTCCTTGGGCTCAGCTGATTCTAGAACCTCCTCATTGACTTTGACCATTCCAACACCCATTGTCGTCATGGTTAACGAGGAGGTTCGAGAATCGACTGAGCCGTCTACTAACATTTTTCGATTAACATATTAGTCCGTGTAATTATTTTTGTAAAATATTGATCACTATGTGAGCATGTTCCTATTATTTCCACGTAGTCTTGTATTTTTAATTTAAACTTCTTAATATACTTTATTAAATTGCCTACCTTTTGTTTAGAGTCGTTATTTATGTATGCATCACATTTCCATTTTACGTTTTTGTTTCACTGCATCAATTTTAATTCTGTCGATTTCATTATAATGAATCATTTTCGGCACACTTATCTATACATTTTAAAAATTTATTTGTGCTATTATTAATATATTCTTTGCACTGTAAACATTCTTCACTAGCGCTCGACAGCTTGCTTGGTAAAAATGTAGAAATGAATGTAACATAATATGTTATATCACTGTTCTTATAATATTTGAATTTTCGAAGTATTAAATGGCAGTACACAAATTTCCAAAGCTCACTTCAATAAACTTCAATTGCTGCTGAACACGTTGAAGTTATAGAAATTGTTAGTTATTATATATTAATATTTAAAAATTTCTACATCCAACCAAGACTCGAACTTGTATTTGCCGTATAGTAGAAGGCTGCCTTACTAATTAGACCACCAAGCAATAGAATTTCGAGTCTCTTAATCAGCCATAAATTGCATTATGGAACAGATCTAATTATTATACCTCACAGTAAGATTTCGATGTTACCTATTATATACAAATATATAATTATGCCCTTCGCGATGGGAAATTAATGAAAATTAATATTATCTACTATACCATCGTTATTTCTAATTACAGAATTGTAATCATTGATGAAGTTCTTTGCATTAAACAATGCTACAGGCATCATTTGGTAGATGAACAAAATTCTGCAGGTCGACAAAATTTCGAGAATAAAATTTTCATGCAGTTGTCCATGATCCCCATCTTACAATTATGGAGCATATCTAAGGAACGGATAGCAATATCAAGGACGGACACCTTTCTTTGCAAACCGTAAACCTTAGCGGAGATTTTCAGAAAATTTTTTTTGAACTAAATGTCAGTCTATCTACATATCTGATGTATTCGTAGTTTCTATATAATACATGTGTTATGCAATAAATAGGTATATAATTGCTTAAGTATTTTTCTTGTAGTATTTTAGTAGAAATATGACATGGTTTTGACAGAACACTTTCACTTAACTTGCCAACAATAATATTGGCCACACAACGCTCTAGTAAGTCCATAGTTTCGCAGTAACTCTTATATGCAGATTATGAAGTTTAATTTGATCCTATCCCCTATCTACTTTTGCATATAGTTTGGATCTCTAAAATGTTCCTAACCTCGATTTATCTGAAATATGTTATTGTGTATACTTTTCCAAAGTTGTTTTAAGAATAATATTATTTAAAACGGGAACTTGCTGCCAAAAATTCTTCATACAGCTGTTCGGCGAACAACTCTTGTTTAGAAGATCGTTCGAGGTTTCCTTAGTGGGCCCTACTATTTATATATTGTATAAAATCGGATTTCTGCATATGTGACACTATTTTCAAATAAATTTGACAGTACATTTCTTTTTCACTGCACCCATTATTACTGGCATTTATAAATCAACTGAATATTCTGTCTGTAATATTTCTTTAAAAACTGTAATGAGTATATGTCCTCAAAACTAAAGAAAAACCGCTAATAAATGTTCAAAATAAAATCATGTAACACTAAAAAAACAGCTTTATAAAGTAAATGTATTCAATTTATTATTTATTAATTATATCATCTTCGTAACGAAGAGAAAGGCTTCAGAAACACTACCTACAATAGTTAAAATACATACATTGATATATCTGCAGTGCAAACATCAACTGAGAAAGTATGGTATTTGACAATATAGTACAACAGCTGTGTAGACTATAAAAAACGGAGTTTATATCAATAGATTTAAAACAGTAAAAACCAAGCAATTAAATATGTAAGATATGCATATCTTGATAAATTTTTAAATCCGAACAAGCATTGTAGAATGATTTACGACGCCTAAGAAAGTCTCTTTAAGAGTAACGAATGATCACTTATTTTACTATCCACTATCTAGTTTTTATTCATGAGCTGGGTGAAAATTAAAACACAGGCCGAAATGGAGTGTCATAATTACCCGAGTAAATAATAGATATTCTATACGGAGTTTAAAAAAATATTCGACGATGAAATTGTGATTTAGCAGTTGCTACGAGACGCGATTTGTTTGTAAAGGAATCTGATCCTACAATTTGCCTGTAAATTTCAAACAAGTAAAAAACATACTTAGCCACTTAATTGTGAATTTCAGTTGATTATATAATTGATATCATTCATTTTAATTCCCAGCCATAGAGAAAAATAAACTCTACTAATACTAGCAATTAATATGCTATACATATGTACATATATATACCGTGAATATATTTTATAATGCAACATGCACATACATACACTAGTTGCTAGAGTAACGTAATAATGAAATGACAGCAATGTATTTTAGCGTGTATTTTATTTTGCGACATAGGATGTGAAATACAGTAGTTGAACAAAATTTAAAAACTAATCTAACAAATTTTCAAAAATGTCAACATTGACGGCCAGACAGTATCCTAAGCGATTGTAGAATTCATTTATTGTATTTTGTATCTGCTCTGGAGTTATTTCTCTTGCAGCAACTCGTATTCTATTTTTTAATTGGTCAATATTGTTTAGAGGTTCTCCATGAAAAACTTTATTTCTGATACATGACCAAAGAAAGAAATCGTTTGGAGACAGGTCTGGTGACCTTGCGGACCATTCTACTTCTCCTCCACGGCCTATCCAACGGTTTGGAAATCTTTGGTTGAAAAATGTTCTAATCATATGAGAATTATGTGCCGGCGCGCCATCATGCTGGTACCAAATCTCACCATCAATATTTAAAGCGTGGAGGGCTGGCATAACTCTGTACTCAAGCAATTCTAAATATTTTTCTCCTGTAAGAGTACTCTCAATAAAAAACGGTCCTACAGTATGGTGTCCAATCAACCCAGTCCAAACATTTACTTTATGTCGTAGCTGAGTCCTTGTGATATGATATCTATGCAAATTTTGTCTACTCCAGTAGCGGCAGTTCTGTGAATTTACTTCACCATTTACATAAAATGTTGCTTCATCTGTAAAGCAAATTCTGCGTAGTAAAGTATCATCATTATGAAGCTTATCCAACATGATTTCACAAAAGTTACTTCTTCTTTCTGCATCATTCGCAATTAGTTCCTGATGGTTTTGAAAATGATACGACTTAAAATGTTCTCGTTTTAGTAGTTTATGCACGGAAGATTTGCTTACATTTGTAGTTTGTGCTAAAGCTCTTGTGGAGAGCATATTATTATTTTCGATTGTTTGTAGAATTTCATCTCTTTTGGCGTCAGTAATAACATATCTTGGCCTATTCTTTTTTTTATGATTAGGAACGATGCATCCATTATTTTTATACTTCTGTACTAACCTACTCATTGTAGTTGGATTCGGTCTTGGACGGTCAGGATATGTAATTTGAAACAAATCTGCTACTCTCCTCAAACTCATATTCGAGTTATACCAGTTCACTAATAATAGTTTTTCTTCTACACTATACATACTTCAAAAATAGAGTAACTTATTTTGACATCCTATGTTGGAAAATAAAATACACGCTAAAATACATTGCTGTCATTTCATTATTACGTTACTCTAGCAACTAGTGTATGTATGTGCATGTTGCATTATAAAATATATTCACGGTATATATAAATAACATGAGGCTTAATATAAAAAAAAAATGTTTCCTGATCATTGAGAATTAATATTAATAGCCGCAACCACTAATACTCCAAGAGGACAGCAGTTTAGAACGATTTCTACTTTTTAATAGGACCAGGACTGCCAGCTATTTAATTTGAAATTCCTGTAACTATTAGAACTATTTTTAAAATTTCACATTAATTCCAAAACACACATAGATTCCAGCACCATCTATTGCGGTGCTTGAGTATTAATCTAAAATGTCCAATTGCATTGGAAACCAAATTCAGTATTACTAATAACAATAATAAAATATATAATTCTATGGTTAAGTCATTGTTATTTATGTCAAAATGGATAACTTAACTATTGGGGTAGCGAAACGAAATATATTAATAACAAAAATATTTTTGTTAACGACATGAAATAATTACTCAAAATGAAATTTGCTGAACATTTAGCTGCTCACATTACACCGGAATGGAGGAAACAATATATCAATTATGAGGTAAAATATACCCAAATATGAAATAGATTTTAAATTACACTTTCTAGGAAATGAAAGCTTTGTTATATTCAGCCGTTGAGCGGTCACCTTCGGTAGAGCATGTCGAGCCGGAAGTATTGCAAAGATATTTTGCAAAATTTGATGAACAATTTTTTCACTATTGTGACAAAGAATTGACCAAAATCAACACATTTTACTCAGGTATGTTTGAAAAGTAGCATTGTGGAGACTTTTGGTAGATAATCAAATGTATATAGTTTATAAAAAATCTAAAAATCAAGTTTAAGTACAGTAAGAAACATTTAAAATAATAGGTAATGAGAACATTGAAAGCATAGAAAAATTAGCTTATTAAATGTATAAGATCAAAATGTATACATGCATTTGAAGCAAATTATTTATTATAGGCTATGGTTTACTAAAATTTCATATGTGGATATATTTTGTTTGAATCATAGAACTATGAAAACAAAATATTTAGTTCCAACAGGTTACAAATTCGAATATAGGAAATATTGCTTCAGAACAAATAATCAGCAAATACACAGAGTTAATTATAATAGAAGAAGAAAAACCTAAAGATTTATATGTAAATATCAAATTATACAATATAGACACAATAATATAACATATATGAACTATTAATGTAGAAATTAATATCACTGAAATTAATATTTAAAGTATTATATATTCTGTTATAATTTATGCAACATAGAAACATAATAGAACATGTGTTATTGTCAAAAGTTATTCATCTTTGACATTAAAACAAACTTCGTGCAGCAATTGCGTAATCAGTTTTATTCTGTAAGATAAATATAAACAAAAATTATATTTAAGCTGAAGGTATTTAGGTAACATAATAAACTTCTCTCTTGAATATACTTATAATGTAACATTCATATTCTATTGCAGTAGATTTTCTGAACCACTTGTTCTTCTCTTGTTTTTTCTATACTATGTATTAATAGGTGCTCTACAGAATGTCAAATAAAATATAAATAAATTAAAATAAATATTACCTTAAATAAACATCCAATACTGAAATACTAGATATTTCTAAAGAAATTATATTTGAAATATGTGAGAATAAATGAGAACTTATGATAAAGATAATAAACATAAAGCTGGTATGTATTGTGATCTTTGATTTATCAAGAAAAATATTTTACTTAATATAAAATTTGAATGTGAAATAACCATGTAGAATTAATTAAATGTGCTATTGGTAAAGTTAAATGTGCTAAAACAAAGTCTATTATTCTGCAAAAATGTGTATCAAACTTTTATCAGTTCAGGCAACTCATAAAACTTGCAAACCAAACTATTAAAGCACTAACACAAGTAATAAAAATATGCCTATTCAGTGCTAATAGATCCCTACATTTCAGAATAAAATAGCCTTAGTTAAAAATCAAAGTCACATTTGTATATTAAATATTTTTATAATGCCTTCATTGCATTTTGTTTTTCTTTGTCCAAGAATGACAAGCACTCGGTCAAAATTTTTTTTTGTTTTACATTTTCAAAGCACTCTAAACCAGTAATTATATATCTGGATTTATTATTCATTATTTTTTTTCTTAAGGAATAGTTCCCTGGTATTAAATTCAGAACTATGAAATGAGCATATTAAAACTTGATAATTAAAAATTTTTTGTTGATCAGAAAACCACTCTGAAGGGATGACTTGTCCATGAATCTAAAAATATGACTGCGATCCAGTGCTTGTTGAATAACCAATTGCTAAATAAGTGAGATATTAATTTACCTGAAGCCGGTACCTCAAGAACAATGTTTGCAGTTCCAAATAGATGTTGTATGTTGGATTCAAATCTTTCAATAAGTTTTTCTAATACTATAAGTAGTGGAGACAAAAGTTTACCAAACGCAGATATTAATTGGAAAATGATGTAATTGTAGCTAATTGCTTGTTTAGACTAAACAGCAGCTTCAACTTTCTTCATACATTAGGAAGCCAATAAATAACTAGGTTTAAACCATTTTTGTCTGCATTATATACATTTTTGGTATCGTAATTCTGAATTACTGGTTTCAGTTCATTAATAAAATTAGTGGGAATCTTTTCTAAATCAGAGTATGTGATCTATATGAGTGATTGATTTTGTGTGAAATGATCATATACATCTTTAATAATTTAATATCTTCTTGTAGCTTTAAAGGTTTCTAGTTTAATTTCTTTATCGGCTTCTAATGTATGTTTATTTTCTCGTGTCTACATATATAATTGCACTAACATTACTTCTTTTTTTAAAATTTTCCTGCACGTATTGAAAAATTACTGTTAGTTTCTTTCTCTGCAATTCTGCCTTTACTTGTTTCACATCAATACAGTTGCCGTAAAGAGTTTATTTTTTAAACTTTCTTTGCACCGATTCCAATGAAAACCGTCTTTTTTTACTACTCTTCCAATACCTAATAGCATTTTGTTTGTACTCCATATCTAAAATACCACCTTCTGCTGATATACAAGACTGTGATTCCTATTACAAACACTCTTGTTGATATTCTGAAAAATTGGATATTCGCTGTCGATCAACTCGGTGGAATGAGGTTTAAACGATTGGAAAAATTCCAAAGTTGTATCGATATCATCAAAGATAGTGTTTTTTTAACTTGTGATTAATTCTTTCTACATGTCATGTTATTGTATTTCGTGGCGTTTTACCGGTATTTGCTTGCCTTCAGCAATATTATACGACTCCATTAATGATTTAGTAACATTGACTTGTTAATAACATTTTACAATTTTGGTTATAAGACTTGCATACCTTTGAAATACAACCAACCGTACACGATTTTTGTTTGTTTTTCAACTCGCCGGATATATTTGTACGCAGCTGCCAAAATGTCTTTATCAACAAATTATGTTTGACCATAGCTTGTAAATAGACATAATTCGTGTTAATTAATGAAGACATAGGAAATTGCATAAACATTATTTTAAAATATCTATGTTCTTGAAATTGCTATAAAAAACAATAATACTTTTATCGTGGATTTTCAAATAATAATAGTACTGTTTAATGCGCAACAGTCAATAGGACGTGCTTTTTAAATATTATATATTTATATTATATTATTTATTTATATATTTCCTTGAAAACAAATTTCGTTAAAATAGGTTCTAAAAAGTAAATTGAACTACCTACAACTGTATAAAATGAGATTATTTTGGGTGTACTAAATGATTGACTGTGACGAA
Organism: Dermolepida albohirtum; assembly: GCA_031893035.1. Classification (NCBI taxonomy): domain Eukaryota; kingdom Metazoa; phylum Arthropoda; class Insecta; order Coleoptera; family Scarabaeidae; genus Dermolepida; species Dermolepida albohirtum. The sequence goes on along the minus strand of JAVIWB010001395.1, from coordinate 74,161 downwards.
GCTACGTTTTAAAGAATTTTGTTTTCTTCTGTTTGCTGTTCCTTATTATTTGTTATTTTTCACTATCAAATTAGTTTCATTTTACATAAACACATCAAGTGTTTTTGGTAATTGTTTTGTATGCATCATTTATATTTTATTATAAATTTTCAAACAATTCTTTTAAGAGGCCATTAATTTTTTGTTTTAAATGTTGTATAAATAGTAACTGTTGCTTTCTATATCCCAATTTATTATTATATAGATTATTTTAGGCTTGATGTTAGTAGTGGTGTTAGGCCATGAATGAGATGCTTTTATCTACAGCTCATTTTCGCAGTTAAAAGCAGAATACGAATGGAACATATTATTTTAAGAAAACTATATATGTACATACAAAAATTTTGTTGTACCTAAACTGTATCTTCATAATGCTGATCTTAGAATACCTTATACGAGGGTAGCAGTTTATATTTCAGGAACTGGCAACACTGTTAGTGTTGCCTCCGATCTGATGATTGCATCATGAAGTTTGTAATTTTTGATTATATATTTACCTTGACAGTTTTATTATCCGGTCGCTATTGCTATTGTTGACAGTAACTTAAAAATTTGATGTCAGCGAAAAAATGGAATTAACTCGCGAACATTTTCGTGCAATTATTTTTCATAACTTTCAGCGTGGATTATATCAACAAGAATGCACCGACGAGCTGGATTTTTTTATATGGTGACGAAGCACCTTCGAAAACTACAGTATATCCTTGGTTTAGTGAATTTGCATAATGTTGCGCAGCATTTGTGGTGTCACGTTATCAATTTCGGCTCAGATGTTGTTTTTTAACTCCTCCAAGGTGCGGGGTTTGTTCGCGTACACCAACGACTTCAAATATCCTCAGAGGAAGAAGTCCGGACAATCAAATGGGGAGATCAGGCTGGTCAAGCCAAATCACCGAAACCCAAGATTACACACGCTGGGAAGACAACCTCCAAAATATGCATTGTGTCGCGTGCACTATGACAAGTGACTCCATCCTGTTGGAACCACATGTTCTCCAAATGCAGATCGTCAATTTCCGGTAAGAAAAATTCAGTCAGCATGGCTTTATAGCGGTCGCCGTTCACCGTAATAGTGTTACCGTCGGCTCCTTCGAAAAATAAAGTCCAATCACCTTTTTCGATGTAAGTGCACAGCACATAGTAACTTCGAAAGGGTGTAAAGGTGCTTCATGAATTATGCATGGATTTTCCGTCCCACAGAACCGAGAATGTTTCTTATTGACGTGACCGCTGAGATACAAATGATCCTTGTTGGTCATGATCAATTTTGATGGAAAATCATCTACTTCGCCGTTCCAGATCCAAAATCTTACGGCTGCATCCTAAACGGACACCACTGTCGCTTGGTAACAACTGTTGGACCACCTGAATTTTGTATGGGATAAAAATATTCCCATACAAAGTCAAAATGCGGCGCAGCGAACGCCGCGAAATGTGCAATTGCTAAGCACGTTTTCTTGTGGATGTTTCTAGCTCTTCTACCACATTTTCACATTTTGTTTCAATGTTTTCAGCCGAACTGTCGATTCTGGCCCTTCCAGTCCTTCGCCTGTTCCTTGTGCCACTCTCTTAAAATCGGGACGCCAGACGTCGAACTGTTTGAGCTCTGGGTACTGCACGATTGGGATATTTTCGATGAAATTCTGACGAATTATTGCGCACAAACATTGTCACAATTATCGCGCGTTCTTGAGGCGTATGTCGATTCATTGTTATTCACTATAAATTTCTCAAGACTCTATTTCACGAATGTCAAAACCAGTCTGACATACGATGCCATTTGCAAAAATGGTAGCACTTACCAATAGGGTGATAATTATTGCCCCACCTGTTAATTACAGAATTACTTAAATTAACTTGAAAACAAATATGCGGGTATTTTAATTGACTGAAACTAATTAATTATTCAAAGCATGATTAAAATATTTCAATAACATTAATAACCAAGATGAAATTAGCAAACCATAGATAGATCAATACTGAGGGGGTAATTAATGATACCAGAAATGATTTTAGAAATAAATCGAGAATAGTTTATAATTCAAAAGGAAATTAGTATAGTTGTAAAACAAAATTATTACTTAGTTGCACGCAACCCTAAATAAATTAAGCTTCAAACTGGTAAGGATGTGAAAATTATCTAACTATATATAACACTCATAAAAATTTTAACACAGAAATATACACTGGTGTAGAACAAAATATGTACAAAGTAATAAAGTATACTGAAAATCATGCAGTTAAATGCCAGAATAATCAGAACCTTTTTTGTGGAGTGCATGTAGGTCGTTTTGTCACCACGGGAGCCAAAGTAAGTATATTTAGTGTGTATGAAATGTTCCAAATGTTGGATCTATCTTTCCTGGTCGAATACAAGATCATAATTTTTCTTTATTCTTAAGTGATATTTGGTTTATATTTTAAATTATTACTAGTTATTATGTCATTGATTGTATTAACCTATTTAAATAGTTTATTATTCAGAAAATCGAAAAAAGATATCTACATACCTTAAAATAGTTTTTAAAAAATGGTGCTGACGAAAGTGCTCTTAAAATAAGCTAAAAAGCGTTTTTTTAAGAAAAGAAATACTGTAGTCTATCCTTAAGCTATAATTTATTCCTACCCTTACACCGAGAATTCTTAAAAATCACTCCGAATTTCATAAAGTACGCTAATATAACTAAATACCTTAACGGTATTTTAAAGTTTACACTAATTAGTTCCAAAAACCTAACTTTAGAATAAAGAAATGTATATTATAACTTAAAATCAATCCAATAACTAGTTGGTTATTTTTATTTGCGTTCGTGATGTATTGGTTAGATGATACCAATACGTCAGGAAAAAGATTAATTTAGGATCTCTTAAAGATATCTTGTTCAGTTGTACCATAATATATGTATTATATTGTCTATTTTTTGTTGTAGTCTTGATGTTGGAACTATACTCTCAAGAGATAATCAGGTCGATTATGCTATTATTGTTCTTTTTTTAATATATACTGGAAAGCACGTGTTACATAATTAACATATAACATATATACGATTCTATTCATTTAATAGTGTTTGTGTTGCAGAAGCAAAGCCACACAATGCTTAAAACTGTTGCAAGTTTGCGCACCCCAGGAAAAATAAAAAAGCAAGCAAAAACTAAAAAAGCAGTAATATGCAAATAGATAGTGAACTGTAAATTAAAATCTTTAAATATATATATATATATATATATATATATATATATATATATATATAATAAATAAAACGTATAGTGTTGGAACCACCAAAGTTTGTAGTATTAGTAGAGTTTATTTTTCTCTATGGCTGGGAATTAAAATGAATGATATCAATTATATAATCAACTGAAATTCACAATTAAGTGGCTAAGTATGTTTTTTACTTGTTTGAAATTTACAGGCAAATTGTAGGATCAGATTCCTTTACAAACAAATCGCGTCTCGTAGCAACTGCTAAATCACAATTTCATCGTCGAATATTTTTTTAAACTCCGTATAGAATATCTATTATTTACTCGGGTAATTATGACACTCCATTTCGGCCTGTGTTTTAATTTTCACCCAGCTCATGAATAAAAACTAGATAGTGGATAGTAAAATAAGTGATCATTCGTTACTCTTAAAGAGACTTTCTTAGGCGTCGTAAATCATTCTACAATGCTTGTTCGGATTTAAAAATTTATCAAGATATGCATATCTTACATATTTAATTGCTTGGTTTTTACTGTTTTAAATCTATTGATATAAACTCCGTTTTTTATAGTCTACACAGCTGTTGTACTATATTGTCAAATACCATACTTTCTCAGTTGATGTTTGCACTGCAGATATATCAATGTATGTATTTTAACTATTGTAGGTAGTGTTTCTGAAGCCTTTCTCTTCGTTACGAAGATGATATAATTAATAAATAATAAATTGAATACATTTACTTTATAAAGCTGTTTTTTTAGTGTTACATGATTTTATTTTGAACATTTATTAGCGGTTTTTCTTTAGTTTTGAGGACATATACTCATTACAGTTTTTAAAGAAATATTACAGACAGAATATTCAGTTGATTTATAAATGCCAGTAATAATGGGTGCAGTGAAAAAGAAATGTACTGTCAAATTTATTTGAAAATAGTGTCACATATGCAGAAATCCGATTTTATACAATATATAAATAGTAGGGCCCACTAAGGAAACCTCGAACGATCTTCTAAACAAGAGTTGTTCGCCGAACAGCTGTATGAAGAATTTTTGGCAGCAAGTTCCCGTTTTAAATAATATTATTCTTAAAACAACTTTGGAAAAGTATACACAATAACATATTTCAGATAAATCGAGGTTAGGAACATTTTAGAGATCCAAACTATATGCAAAAGTAGATAGGGGATAGGATCAAATTAAACTTCATAATCTGCATATAAGAGTTACTGCGAAACTATGGACTTACTAGAGCGTTGTGTGGCCAATATTATTGTTGGCAAGTTAAGTGAAAGTGTTCTGTCAAAACCATGTAATATTTCTACTAAAATACTACAAGAAAAATACTTAAGCAATTATATACCTATTTATTGCATAACACATGTATTATATAGAAACTACGAATACATCAGATATGTAGATAGACTGACATTTAGTTCAAAAAAAATTTTCTGAAAATCTCCGCTAAGGTTTACGGTTTGCAAAGAAAGGTGTCCGTCCTTGATATTGCTATCCGTTCCTTAGATATGCTCCATAATTGTAAGATGGGGATCATGGACAACTGCATGAAAATTTTATTCTCGAAATTTTGTCGACCTGCAGAATTTTGTTCATCTACCAAATGATGCCTGTAGCATTGTTTAATGCAAAGAACTTCATCAATGATTACAATTCTGTAATTAGAAATAACGATGGTATAGTAGATAATATTAATTTTCATTAATTTCCCATCGCGAAGGGCATAATTATATATTTGTATATAATAGGTAACATCGAAATCTTACTGTGAGGTATAATAATTAGATCTGTTCCATAATGCAATTTATGGCTGATTAAGAGACTCGAAATTCTATTGCTTGGTGGTCTAATTAGTAAGGCAGCCTTCTACTATACGGCAAATACAAGTTCGAGTCTTGGTTGGATGTAGAAATTTTTAAATATTAATATATAATAACTAACAATTTCTATAACTTCAACGTGTTCAGCAGCAATTGAAGTTTATTGAAGTGAGCTTTGGAAATTTGTGTACTGCCATTTAATACTTCGAAAATTCAAATATTATAAGAACAGTGATATAACATATTATGTTACATTCATTTCTACATTTTTACCAAGCAAGCTGTCGAGCGCTAGTGAAGAATGTTTACAGTGCAAAGAATATATTAATAATAGCACAAATAAATTTTTAAAATGTATAGATAAGTGTGCCGAAAATGATTCATTATAATGAAATCGACAGAATTAAAATTGATGCAGTGAAACAAAAACGTAAATTGGAAATGTGATGAATACATAAATAACGACTCTAAACAAAAGGTAGGCAATTTAATAAAGTATATTAAGAAGTTTAAATTAAAAATACAAGACTACGTGGAAATAATAGGAACATGCTCACATAGTGATCAATATTTTACAAAAATAATTACACGGACTAATATGTTAATCGAAAAATGTTAGTAGACGGCTCAGTCGATTCTCGAACCTCCTCGTTAACCATGACGACAATGGGTGTTGGAATGGTCAAAGTCAATGAGGAGGTTCTAGAATCAGCTGAGCCCAAGGAGTTTTCATTGTCAAGGACATTTCAATATTAAGGGAATTCTAATGTCAAATCAGTTAGGAGGTTCTAGAATCGGCTGAGCCCAAGGAGGTTCAGAAGGATAATTACGTCTGAATGCAGATACAGAGAGGGATAATTATGGAATTATAGTCAGTATTGTGTGTTATCATAAGTGTTCATACATATGTGAACAAAGTGATGATTGTTCTCAGAAAGTGAAGACGGTGGATTGAGAAATGTTACCATTGAAGAAGGTAATTTCACCAATTAAGTTGAAAATTATAGAGTGAATCTCAAAACAAAAGCTTTTTTCGAACGTGTCAGACGAATGATTTTTGGGATAAAGTAGATATGTGTGTGGAGAAAATTGTACGAGAACCATCATGGAATGCAGCTTTAGCAGGAGCAAGGACATTTTTTTGAATGAAAGTCACTCGAAATGGGTATGTGTTGATTTGTCACTAGGTTTTGACATTGTATGTATGTGCATATTGCATTATAAAATATATTCACGGTATATACACTCCGCGCAACATGAATAGGACCAACTGCATATATGACATTTGTAGTTGGTATAAACATGGTAGCGCGCTGGAATTGTTATTTTCGAAAATAAGAGGGTTGATAAAAAGATGTATGTAGGTACCAAATATAATTTTTGTAAAAGTCAGTGCAAATGTACGTTACTAATGACAATAAGTAGAGTAATTAAACGCCACTTGAATACGACCAATCTACAAAATAAAAGATTCGTTTGCAATAACAAAATACTTTATTGTTCAATAATGAGTACTTTTGCCATTATTTCTTATAACCTCAAATAGTCGGGATGGAATGGAATTATACAGGGTTCTCAAGTAGTCAACGGGAAGTTCCGCCCAACTTCGTTTCAGCGCCTGCTCTAGTTCGTCAGCGCAACTGAATTGGGTAGCATTGGAGTACAATTTACGCGACAACCATCCCCAAACATTTTCTATGATGTTCAGGTCGGGGGAGAGCGATGGCCAATCGAGAACCTCCATGCCTTGTTCTTGAAACCAGCGTCGAACAATGCGCGCGGTGTGAATACTGGCATTATCCTGTTGGAAAATAAATGGCCCACCTGCCATAACGTTGGAAAATTTGTCTTTCACCTGTTGCAGCAGCTGGACGTACTTTTCCGAATTCTGTCTGCCCTTCACTATTACTAAATCAACAGGTCCGTTATAGGAAACAGCTCCCCGTACCATGACTGAACCAACATCGGCTCGCCTTCGTGACTGAATCACTTCATCTTTACGTAAATCGTGGAAATAATAAGGAAGCCCATCCGGGCCATCTAAATTAAACTTCTTCTCGTCACTGAAAATAACAGTTTGCCATTCTCTTGTCCACCCCATTTTTGCTTGAGCAAACTGAAGACGTGCAGTGCGCTGAAATTCCCTTAAAGGAGGCCGGCGTTTAATTTTCAAACGTTTTAAATGCGGACAGGTCTTCAGTAACTTCTGTACAGTTCTTACCGATGCATTCGTTCCAACGTTATTCGCGATTTGTCTTGCCGTTAATGCCGAATTCGATGCTTCGCGTAATATGGCTCGACGTTCTCTCTTAGTTGTAACGGATGTTGTTCGCCCTTTAAAACGTTTTCCATAATTCTCGGGATCCCTAATAAAATTGTTCACAACCTGGTGTGATCGACTTATTTTCTTTGCAGTAGCTCTTGAGGAATACCCTTCTTGATGGAACGCTTTAATTTTTCCAGTTTCTTCCATACTTAAGCACTTCTGTCGTCCCATCGTTGCACAATACCCTCAATTACAGATGTTTGTTTATCCGGATACACGTTGTAACTCGACACTCATCCGGTAGCTTACTATTAAATACTGGTCGTATCCAACCGGCGCGGTGCATTTTATATGTATGTGGTACTTACGTCACCCAATGCATAACGTTAGGCACTATTGCGCAATAATGCGTATTATTTGCCATATCATACCATTACAAACTTGCATTGTATTTTTAGTAAATGAATTGTTTTTCAAACCACCGAAAGCTTGCAACAAGTCGGGTGGTCCTATTCATGTTGCGCGGAGTGTATATGTACATATGTATAGCATATTAATTGCTAGTATTAGTAGAGTTTATTTTTCTCTATGGCTGGGCATTAAAATGAATGATATCAATTATATAATCAACTGAAATTCACAATTAAGTGGCTAAGTATGTTTTTTACTTGTTTGAAATTTACAGGCAAATTGTAGGATCAGATTCCTTTACAAACAAATCGCGTGTCTAGTAGCAACTGCTAAATCACAATTTCATCGTCGAATATTTTTTTAAACTCCGTATAGAATATCTATTATTTACTCGGGTAATTATGACACTCCATTTCGGCCTGTGTTTTAATTTTCACCCAGCTCATGAATAAAAACTAGATAGTGGATAGTAAAATAAGTGATCATTCGTTACTCTTAAAGAGACTTTCTTAGGCGTCGTAAATCATTCTACAATGCTTGTTCGGATTTAAAAATTTATCAAGATATGCTCATTAACCCTATGTTGAAAATTTTAGTTATAAAAAAGTGTGCTTTTTAATGTAGTTAAGAGTGCGATTGATTTTTATTAGAGAGTACGAAGTCAAATGTCAAGTGAATGTTTTGATGGATCGACTAGAATATTGAAAATAGAAAATAGAAAAATAGCTAAAGAATTTTTATATTTAACGTATGAAAATTTGCTGGAATTGTGTCGTTTAAAGATGCGGAACCTCGATTAGCACTTTTAACAAATATAAAATATTGTGACTTTTATAAGGAATTGATGGGTCAGCTCTACGTCTTGTCAAGAGCGTGTATATTATGCACACATGTGTCACGTATAATACAGATAAAATAGTGTTTTAACTTTTGACTTATGAAGTTTGTCTTTTCTATGATTCCGATATTGTCATATTCTTTGTATTTTACCGCTGTTATTTGTTATTGTTCTAACAGCTAATTTATCATATTTATTCCATCATCCTTGTATGTTTACACTTAGGTAACCTACGTAGGCAGCTTTTACATTTGTTATTTACAGGTTTGCAGGTTAGGTATATAGTACAGGGTGTTTCAAAAAGAATATACGTATTTCGAATGCATATATTTATTAAACTTACATACGAATATGAAACTTTACACACATATTTACGAACCTCTCAAGTTCAGATTACAGATGTTCAATATGTCCTCCATCAGCGACACGAACAATATCACATCCATACTCAAATTCCTCCCACACTCGGGCAAGCATGTCTTTCGTCACTGATGTTATGGCAGTACGGATCCGGTTCTTCAACTCTTCCAGGTTCTGTGGGAGTGGTGATACACAAACGTTGTCTTTAACGAAACCCCACAGGAAAAAGTCACAGGGTGTCAAATCCGGTGACCGTGGAGCTCGGCTGAGATATGCCAAGTCGCCAGCTCCTTGACGACCAATCCAACGGTTCGGTAGAGTTTCATTCAGATATTCACGTACTTGGCGACTCCAGTGAGGGGGTCTTGTTGAAAAATGAAGTTCTCTTCGTGCAGCCTCGGAATTGACCTGTTTTGTAACATAGCGAGATACTGCTGACCGTTAACCGTGTTTCCACCAAAGAAGAATGGGCCGTAAACAGATGATCGGGATATCGCACAGAACACATTGATTTTAGGCGAATCTCGTACATGTTCAATGGCTGCATGTGGTTTCTGTAGACCTCAAATTCGAACATTGTGTTTGTTTACCAGACTACTAACATGGAAAGTCGCTTCATCACTGAACACGATGCGTTGTGCGAAAGTGTTATCATTGTCAATAGCATCATGAATCTCGTTACAAAATGCCACACGTCTCCGTTTGACATCAGGACGTAGAGCTTGTAACAACTGTAACTTGTACGGCTTCATAACCAACCGACGCCTCAAAACACGCCAAATTGTTGTTGTAGGCTAGGGATGGCGAAACTTTTTTTTATGTCAGTGCCATTATGTCATAAAAAATTATTTTTAAATAGGTAACGTGCCACAATAAAATGTCATTCGAAATTTCAGCGTGATGAAACTATACGCAAGTATAATTGAATAAACAAGTAAAAGCAAGTCTTCTTTAAACAATTTTTTATTAATCAATGTTTTACAAAAAGCAATATGCTAGAAACAAAATTCACAATTGTTTTTAATGTGATTTTTGTTGTTGTACACAAGAAGATAAAGATTTAATATCTGGTTCATATTTAGTTAATTTCAACAGTACGCATACAGAGCTAGACTCATCCGTCATTCTATTTATATATTTATTTTTTATAAAATCTCATTCGGAAAATAGAGATTCACATGCCCACGTTGATGAAAATATTGATAAAATTGCCTTTGCTAATATTTTTAAACAATTAAACGTGTCAAGAATTGAATTCCATGTAGTTAGTATTTCATCTTCTGCAATTTTATTTATTTTATCCAATAATCGATTACTTTCAATAACTTTTAAATCATTTCTTAAATCAATAAATTTTTGGTTCGATATGGTACTTGACTGAAATTCAACTAATTCCATTTCTAATTCATTAAAATTTAACCACTCAAAGATTTTTAAATTTAATTTTTCAAATGGTATTGTATCAGGATATAAAATAAATTTTAAAGTTTCTTCAAATTCTGAATTACCATTGAAAATTCTTTCGTTAATGACTTCATTTAGCTTTTCTTGACATTCACTTTCAGAAAAAAAATTTTTATATTCGAAAAATATTTATATTAATTTGAAAGAATATCACGATTAAAAATCTGTAATTTGACTTCGAACGCTTTGATTAAGTCAAACATTATAATGACTGCTTTATTAACACCGTGTAGTTTTATATTTAATTCATTTAAGTGATAGCATAAATTAGTGAAAAAACATAACTTTGCTAGCCATTCTACATCCAATAATTGATTGTATTGGTCAATAATGTTCTCATTATTTAGAAATAATCTTATTTCCTCCAAACAATCTACAAATTTTTTCCGCGGCTTAACCAACGTACATTATTGTATAAAAGTAAGCTATTGTACGACGAGTTTACTTCGATTAACAATTCTTGAAATTTTCTTTTATTTAGTACTCGTGCTGATATAAAATTGACTAATTTTGTTACAAAACCCAAAATATCAAACATTTTTAAACCTGTTTTGGCACATAACGCTTGTTTGTGAATAATGCAATGAAAATCAAGAATTTTGTGTCCAATACGTTTTGTAAGTATATTTATAAATCCATTTTCCCGTCCATTTAAGCTGCGGGCACCGTCAGTTGTAACTGACACGATTTTAGAAGGACATATACAGCCTGTCGTTTGATTCGAGCGCTGCGACGGCAATATGCGATAACATTAGAAGGCAAAACTGGCTACGCAAATAATTTTATCTAATGTGCATCTTTATATACTTCAAGAGAATTCATGCGATATTTTAATAATAAAATGTATAATTTGACGGTTATGTTTAACATAGTAAGACAGGTATTCAGTACTACAAATTTATTTAACTTATAAAAAAATAATTTTGTTTTTGTGTGTGCCATCAAAATTTTCAAACGTGTCACTTGTGGCACGCGTGCCATTGGTTCGCCATCTCTGTTGTAGGCAGTTGTAACTCCCGACTGGCACGACGAGTTGATTTTGAAGGATTACGTTGGAAAGCGATTTGAATTCGTGCAATATTTTCTTCAGAAACACCCATTCGGAGGATCAATTTGATAGCTCAACCTGAAACGTCTTTGCACTGTAATCACGGAATTGCACTTCGCAAACTCAAGAATACAAAATGATTTCTACTGCGGAGTAGCCATTTTAAACATATGACGGTTACCAAGAAAAACAGAAGACAACTGACATCTAGCGGCTATTAAATAAACTAGACTATGTATTCGTTTCTCCAACAGCCGAGGCGCAGCGATCGATAGTTTGGATAAAATAATACTTTGTAATACATACGCGCTGTATATTATCGCATCTGATAGTATTTAAATATAGTATTTAATTTGACATCCTCACTTCCTGTTGCCATCTTATTATATATATATATATATATATATATATATATATATATATATATGTATGTATGTATGTGTATGTATGTATACGTTTTACTAATCATTGCGTGGCATTGTTTCTGCAACACACGTACTATTAAATGAATAGAATCATATATATTATTTTAACGAAAATTAGATAACACGTGCTTTCCAGTTTATAGTATGTGTAGGCGTATGTTGTTTGCATAAAAAGAATTCAATTGAAAATTTATTGTTGTGGGGGGGGGGCGCAAATCTACAACAGTTAAAAGAAAACCACCACTGATAATTTATTAATTTTTCTCAAAACTATTCTGTAGGCCTTTTTAAGTGTAGTATTCACTTTTTCGGTGTCTTAAAACTTCAAGTTTAACTCTGTCAGAGGCTTCTATTTCCCATTTGTGTAGATCTATATCGTGAATGATCTCTCTCAACTCCAGAACCATGACATTGTACTAAATTCTATGTCCAATATTTATAACAATTTTTCTCCTCGAATTTCTCCTTGTAAAATATTTCTTCTTTCTTTCCACTTTTCCAGTAATTAACAGCATTTGTATTTATTTTCTTAGATTTTCGTTTTGTGATTATTGTTTTTTTAATTCTTACTGTTTTGAAAAATAATGGTTAATTAAGAGTAAAAATAAAGACCTTCTAACAGTGCCCGTTTAATCTGATATTTATAGCTTATTTATTTTGTATTTTTTGTTATAGAGAAATTGGCAGAAGCTACTAGAAAATATGCAAATTTAAGAAGTGAAGTAATGGAAACGTCGTTTGATGATGTCAATAACAGAAAAGATAAGACCAAAGGACGAATTATTTTACGAAAGAAGAATCTACCCGCAAGAAAAGTCCAGGAACTAAAGTTAGCTTTTAGCGAATTTTATTTAAGCTTAATTTTATTACAAAATTATCAAAATTTAAATTTCACTGGATTTCGAAAGATATTAAAAAAGCACGACAAGGTTATTATGTTTACTTTTTAAAGTAATTAACATCGACATTTTTTTTTCCATACAGCTTCTTTCTTCAGAGATCGGTGGGAGATGGCGTGTGAATCATGTGGAAAATTCACATTTTTATATGAACAAAGATATAGATCGGTTAATAAGAGAAACGGAAACTACAGTAACACAATATATAGAGGGTGGAGACCGTCAAAAAGCAATGAAACGGTTAAGAGTTCCACCACTAGGAGAAAAGCAAAGTCCGTGGATTACTTTTAAAGTTGGTTTATTTTCAGGATCATTTACAGTATTAATTGCTGCTGTTATATTATCTGGTAAAAATTATTATTAGCTTAGAAATAAGTCAGAAAGTATAGTAGGTTTTTTTGTTTACTTCAGTGTTGGATTTATTTTAGGTTTTATTATTTTATGCTTTATTTTGGTAAAATTTAATACAGTCGTAATTCGTGTGCTAAAGATACTAAGTTAATTCTTAAAATCTTGTCTCCTTTCCAAATTCGAATATACAATAATGCATGCATAAAACTACTAATAAAATTATATAAGATATTTTTATTTACAACTAATGAAATATAAATTAACATTTAGTGTTCAGCATCTTATCATTCTCTATTATATCGGATATTGTTGATAAAGACATGTTTTAAATATATGATAATGTCATATCATGTATTGAAAAATGGTATAAATTTCACTAGTATGTCGCGTAGTATTTTATCGATGTGATGCCTTCATATGTCATAAGTCTTCAAAAAAAGCTATAATACAACGAATGGAGCGAAAGAAATCTGTGTGTTCGAAAATGAGAATACAAAAATAATCGACGAACGGTGTCGGAATTGTTCAAGCGTTTTTCTATTGGAGATATGAGCATGTAGGCCAACTATTAATTTTTAATGCAAAGATTATATATACTGCATTTATCAAAGATGTTGTTTACTAGTTACCATACAACGCAAATGTAATAAAACAGCAATCGTTAGGGAAAGCATTGCGTTGAACAAAAAGCCAAAAATAAAGGATTTTTATAAAAATCAAGCCGGGTGAATGCACGAGTACATATACAAGATATTAGTTTACAAAATATGTGCATACCTTAAATGTGTTTTTTGCACTAATATTTTCGTCATTCATATATTATCCTTCAAAAATTTTAGAAAGGTGTGTTTCATCAAGATCATCCTTTATGTGCACGGTTTCTGAAATATTTCCCAAACGACGAAAATAAAATCTATTCGTATGACCACGAAAAAAACGCAGCAATTGGCTGTTGAGATTTTCGAAATTGACTTAGATTTAACAAAAATTATTCATGAGAAAAGTCGTAAGAAGAAGTTGGTTTCTAATTTCTTCATAGACATGTTGTATACATTCGTTCATATATTAGTACTCAAATATGAATACTAGCAAAACATTGAACTGGTGAATCGGATAATTTTCATGAAGAATATGTTTTGATTTGACCAAAGAAACTGTCGATCCTTTCGAAATAGAGATAATAATAAAATAACATTTTTCCTGATACATAGAAACTATTTCGAAAACTGGTTTGTTTTAAATGTAAAAATGTATTGACTGTAATAGGGAACATTTCTAAAAAAATTATTGAAGCCAAAAAAATCAAATGTGTTACCGTATTTCAATCAAATGCGGGAAAACATCAGAAATTTTTAAATTAATGGAACATGTATACTGAATGCTTATCAGAGTTGACTGTATACTAGTGGTATTATATATTTGCCAGATGATAGAATTTGAAGATTATGAGAAACCATTTCCACACGAATCAAAATACGTAAAACTATGCGCGATTTTCTATTTTCGTATAATGTGAGGTAGTAGTTTATAAATATGGGATCACAAAAGAGAGAAGAACTGCAGATTGCATTGAAGATATTTGAAAACAAATGGAAAACTTAAGAAATCTATTGCGAAACGGTTACATGAAGTTCAGTTATCGATTGAAACATGCCAGGCTGTTCTTAGAAAAGAGTAATTAAAGTGAAGATGATTGAAATTATACCCATATATATTTTAAGCTATCTACTATCTCAGCTCCATTAGTTATAAAAGAAATGTGTATTGCCAGTGGTTTTAGTGTTTCTTTTCCGATTAGGCTCGATGTCATATTAAAGGATATTTAAACGAAGTACGAGAATATGTCCGGCAGAAAATTCTCATGAATTTGTAGAAGCATCATTGCATATAGTGTTTGACTAGCTAAGAGCAAATCATTGAATCCATATTTTTAATAGAGAAATAAATACTGAAAGATGTGAAAATTAGTTATTAGAATCCTTTATTAATCAGCTACACGATGATAAATATACGGATATTTTCGAACAAGACAATGCTCCAGCATATGCAACTCAACAGGCGTTTATTCATGTGTTGTATTGATAATCGATTGGCGAATTTCCAAGATCTCAGGATTCCACAATTGTGAATTACTTAACTGTTTTCGTACATAAACAAGGCGACTTTTGGAACAACACGTCATACAATCGAGGGACTTGCTAGCGTTTTTGAAAACACGAAGCGCAGTGTTTGTGCGTACTAAGGCGCAATATTTCAAACATCTGCTTTAACATGTAATAGTAATGTTCTTGCATTAAACTGAACTAAAATCTGTGATAGATTATACACATTTTCACAAAATAAAATATAATGTGATGGTTTCTAGTTATTATTTTTGGAAGATTCTTAGTGTTTAACACAAGATAAGCGTGTTCTTTAACTTCTTAACAACATCCAACAAACGTACTGTCGAAGGATTTATTTTGTATAGTCTTATATCTACCTTTAAAATCGTTCTATAAGTCTGAGAAAAAATTAATTAATTCTCTAAAAGCTTCACAGTTTGCAGATCCCTCTTAATCATTTTGCTAATTGTATTTTGTCTACAAGCTGAATCTAACTCAACTGCAATGTTTACAGAACCTAGTAAAGCTAGTTCTTTATTATAGTTCATATAACGTACAGTCATTTCATGCTTTTCTTCCACTCTGATTTAAATATTTGACATCTTTAAATCCTTTTATTGTCCATATTTTATCCATTCCACAAGTAGAACAGAGCATTTAGAAACTAAATTTCTTTTGAAAAATGTGTAAAAGGAGTAGTATCCATTTCCTCTTTTGTCAATTTTAGTACCAGCGTAGGTCTTCCAAGATACAAGCTACGAATTATGTTGCTTTAAATATAAGCCTTTGCAAAAAAAGTAAAACAAACGCATGCATGTACTTGTCAAGGAATACAAAAAATGAGGGCCATGATATTGAAAAACAAAATAATGCTCGTATTTTTTGATGGGCGTATGTACTATGCTTCGGAAATTTACAAACTGTCGGGGAAACTTTTTGCCGAAAAGTAATGCATCACTTATTAACAAGAACTTCGCAATTTGCTCATTGAAGGAAAAGTTGTAGATGTTGAAAGTTAAATAAATAAAATGTTTCAGATTTTTTAGGTTTTTAACAATTTCGACACTTTCTGAGTAAACTGCGTAATTAGAAAAAAAAAAGCAGGAGAATAATAAACGATATAGAAATAAAGAAATCCATACTTGCTCAAAAACCTTGTAATGGTTATTATTTTGACGAACTTTCAGAATAAACGTTTGAAAAAGAACGACCCGAGGTCTCATTTACTTATTGACAATTGAATAAATTAAATTCGTCAAACACCGTCATCGGTTACATGTTTTAAGTCCCTTTGAAGTTTAACAATGTATAAATAGTTATTATACATACATAATATATTTGTATATTATTTTGTCTCCTTTTTAGTTTACAATTATGTACATATATATTTTCACTATACAGCGTTCACTACGATATCATATTTAAAGCATGTTCTGTAGATAAACTGTAAAAGACGTACAGTTTTGAAATTTTATACAATAGATGATTTCTAAACAAACACCCAATTCCCAACATGCCAATGTTATTATTGGAAGCGTTTCACGTCGTAATTCTTAACACTGTTCTAAAATTTTATCTTACTTTTGATATATTCACTGAAATTTTCTAATTTGGTGGTGGAAGTAAATAGATGTTTTGTATATTAGCCAAATACCTGACATAAAAAAAGCTAATTGCTATAAAAGCAGTCTTACAAAGATTATATATCAACCAAACTACTGCTACAATTATTATATTTTCTCGGAATTTCTTACTTCGATACAGTTCTAAATAACTAGAATGATTTTGAAAAGTATTTAATATTAAACATTCTCTTACGAATTCACTCATACATCAACAGGTCATAGGTATAGTCTTCGCAGCGCAATGTTTTTAATTTGACACTCTTATCTAAAAACTTTCTTTTGTTTAAAATTGGGGGCTGGGCATGAGTTTTTTATTTAAAAACTAAGCATCCACTTTTACTTTATTTATACAAATAAAATAACTAATTTCTAAATAAAACATTATAGAATGTTAAAAAGAATCATTCTATTATTAATAACACCCTATCAACTACATATGTTTCACCGATATCACGGATCGTCAGGTTGATTTGTGTTATTAATGAACGATTCTTTCTGAGTGTATTATCATATCTTTCGATACAGAAAATAATGAATAATATCATATCTCCCTCTCTCGACCAATACATAAATGTATTGACCGACAAAGCAAGAACGCTTCTATCTTACAGATCGGAGACTATGTTTCCAGTGGAAACATAGTCTCCGTGGTGGGCCATCTATCGATTTAAATTTTAACCACTGGTTATTTCGAATCTGGCAATACTTCCGTCATTCTATTCTGTCACAAAATTCAGTATATTACCTTCACTGAACGAAATGAATCGATTTACGCTTGAGCAACGTTGGGATTTATTGGAAATTTATTTCCAAAACAAAGACAATTGGTCGGAAATTGCACGAAAATGTTGTACAAAATTTGGTCGCAGAGAAGGACCAACAGTGCCCGGTATACGCAAGTTTATTGCTAAAGTTCGTGAAACTGGTTTCATTGTTGATGCGCCAAGACGTGAGCGTGCTCGTACAGTGCGTATACCCGAAAATATCGAACCTGTGGCTGAAAGTGTGCGTAAGAATCCATCAACATCAACTCGTCTTCGTTCTCAAGAATTGAACATTTCACGGACCAGTTTACGTTAAATTTTGCGAAAAGATCTCGGTATGACGCCTTACTGTTGAAGCCGCATGACCATCCGCTTCGTTTTCGCTTCGCTAGATGGGCCAACGAGAAACTGCACGACGATGTCGATTTTGCCAAAAAAATCATCTTTTCGGATGAAGCTTATTTTCATCTTGGTGTGTACGTTAACAAGCAAAATTGCCGTATTTGGGGCTTAGAAAACCCACACGTGGTCTTATAGAAGCCAATGCACCCATTACGAGTGACTGTTTGGTGCGGCTTGTGGAGCGGAGGCATCATTGGCCCATATTTCTTTGAAAATGAGGACGGCGCAACCATTACGGTCAATGGAGACACCTATTATCGCACCATTATAACCGATTTTTTTGTGCCCGCTCTTCATGTTATTGATGTGAACGATGTTTGGTTTCAACAGGATGGTGCAACTTGCCACAATCGATTTATTGCGTCAATCGTTTGATGGCCGTTTAATTAGCTGAAATGGTGGTGTCAATTGGCCGCCAAGAAGCTGCGATTTAAAGACAAATGTTGTGCCGACAAACCAGAGACAATAGAGCACTTGAAGGCCAACATTCGTGATACCATTGCCGAGATACGACCCCATACACTCGAAAAAGTGCTCGAAAATTGGTCCGATCGAATGGGGGACTCTGAGGCCAGCCGCGGCAGCCGTATGAATGAAATAATATTCCATCTCTAACCGGAACAATTGTACTTCACAACAAAAAAATAAATTTGGCAAAAATTCAAACCGTTTTTGTTTTATTGCATTTTTAAATTTAAACTTTTAAATGACCCACCCGTTATATACACATACAGAGACAGAAAATCAAGTTAGAGAGATTGACAAGACTATGCTAAAAAAAAAGAAACCTTTTGCTTAACTATTGGCCCATGTATGGATGAATGTAGGGGTATTGGAGGAACGACAACCGTCGTGTCATCACGTATCAGTGTTGGATGTGAACAAATGCTAGTTTTCATTAAAATATTGTACTTTATTATTAGATGTTTTTTCAAATACGCGTAAAATAAGGAGCTAATACTAGTTAAAATAAACTAAATTATAAACAACATTAACCCTTGAATAAAATTAATATATCAGAGACACTTAACGAAAGTTACGCAGTAAATTCTAGAATATTTTTGTATAGCGAAAGGGGTTACTTGCACTCATGTGAAATCGTCTGTGGGAGTATCCTACTTGTCAATAGATCTGCCTCTTTCTGTATATATCACAGTTTCCAAAACTATATATACATATATATATATATACATATACAGCTTTGGTTGCGTCAGTGCATTAGCGAAATGCCTTGCCAATGAACTAAAACCGTACGGGGAAGAAGTAACATCGTACGCAACTACGCCGAATACTTGATCCAAATTATAAATCAGGAAACAGACACATTAATTTCGATGTGGCTTCTTTATTTACGCAAATACTAGTCAAAGATGCTATAACAATTATTAAACAAAAGTACCCGGCAGTGAACCGCCTAATAAGTTTAATTGAACATTGTCTTAAAAACTTTTGTAAATTATTATAGTCAACTTATTCACGGACGAACTCGAAACTTAAACTGCCATTAAAGCTTAGACTGTCGACACCTTTGCTATATGGACACACGGAACCGATAAACTCCAAGAATTATTGCTACACATAAATAGTATCCGCCCTAAAATTGAATTTACTATGGCATTAGAAGATCAAGGGCAGCTATCGTTTCTAGACGTACTAGTATTCAGAAAGACTGACGCCTACCTAAGACACACCGTGTACCAAAAACTTACCCATATAAATCGTTATCCAAACGCTCAGTCACAGCACCCTTCTCAGCTTCAGACGGTAGTAAAAATTCTAATCTCCAAATTAGAAACGAAAAACATCAAGAATATTTTGATAAGAAACGGTTTCTCAAGCAGCAATATAAACAAAGCATTCCGACAAAAACACAAAACGACAAACTAACATGGAAACAATGAAAAGGCTTATCTACCGAATATAAAAGGAATCACCGATAGAATTAACGGTACTACACAAACACGACAGGCAAGACAATAGGAGAGGTGATAGGAAATCCTAAAGATAAAATCCCCTTTGAAAAACAATGCGTGTGTGAAATACGCAGTGACTACAATGGATTCTATACAGAGCAGTTGAACAGAAGCATAAGTATTCTTAGAAAAAACCACTGCAACATAGTGCTGACGAAAACAACTGCATCATTATTAGCCTAGCACACGCTTGTGACTGGTCATAATATCAATTTTAACGGGACAAAAACGATAGTAGAAAACGAACACCGGCCCACAAAAGTCATAGGAGAGGCCATAGAAATAGGAAAGCGACCCGATAACCTAAATAAGCGTAATGACGAACAACGCTTGCCGCCTGCCTGAAAATCATTAATTATTAATATCGATACAAATTGGAAAACAAAGCAACGCAATGAAACGATCAACGGACAATATACAACTGCCGACATATATGCGCTGAGAACCAGCTTTATTCGCCTGTTTCAAGTCGAACGAGAACTAAAAAAGAAGACGAGTGGGATCTCATTGAAACGTCGCCAGAACAGTTCCTCTAAAGACCGGCAAGAAGCACGGTACGATACCCTAAACGCCAACGATTCATACAGTGACTGTGAAAACATCTCAGAATATATACATATTGTTGTTATGCATTACGCAAGAGATGAGAATATATTAAGAAATGATATTTAAAACGAGATACGAGTTAAGAAATAAATACTATTTTTAACATGTCAAAACGATTGACACACATGTACATACGTATATATATATATATATATATATATATATATATATATATATATATATATATATATAATATAAGCTTTATTTTACCATCAATTATAATACAAATAAGGAGGTAACGTCATTGTCTATGATTTGGTCTGTGTGTGTATGTACGTGTATATGTACTGTGGTGTAAACATGTGTGTGCACAAAGCAGAATATACAATTTAATATTTGATTAATTTAATCTTCTCTTGGAATTCCGTTATTGTGTAGAATCCGTTTTGTAAAAGAAATGTTTTTATGTCATTTCTGAATTTCAAAATGGGTTTTTCAGTCCACGATAATGGCAACCTGTTAAACATATCCAAATGTTTGTGTTGGGCAGCAGTAGTACGTAGCCTATGGTTGGGAAGAAGTACTTGTTGTCTGGATCTCAGTTGTATTGCTCTTCCCTTTCCTTTCCTTTTCTGGGCTAGTAGCTCTGGTTTAGCGCGCAGCAATTGCTTGTATATGTATGTGGAGGCCAACGTCATTATTTTATTTTTTATGAATATAGTTCTACAATGTGTCGTTATATTAACTTGTTCTATTCATAGTTGGACACTGTATGCAATCCGCGAGTGAAAAAGTGCATGATAAGCTGTTTTTGCAGTTTCCTTATTTGTAATGGCTCTGATTCTCCGCACAGCATATATTGCACAAGAGAGTTTTTTCGAGAGGGCGTCCACTTCATCCTTCCAGGTTAGTCTGGTATCTAAATTTATTCCCAATATTTTCACTGATCCTGCATTCGCCGGAGTTTCTTTCCTTTTGGAAGTGAATGCCAGTTTGACAGTTTTGGCTTCATTCAGGACCAGCCTGTTTGCCGAAAACCATGCCATGGCCTCCGACAGTGTTTCGTGACCCCCTTCTCCAAGTTGCTGATCGCTCTTCTCTCTACATAGAAACGTTGTGTCATCAGCGTATTGTACAACCATTTGCGTGACATGTTGCGGAAGGTCATTGACGTACAGGCAAAACAAAAGAGGACCCAAAAGAGATCCTTGAGCCACTCCATATCTGGTGGTCTTTAGTTCACTCGTTACGCCATTAAAGTGAACAACCTGCCCTCGCCCTTCAAAATAGGAACGCAACAACCTCGATACCTGACCACGAATGCCATAACATTCCAACTTCCGCAAAAGCATGTCACTCTGCATACAGTCGAAGGCCCTAGACAAATCACACGCCAACACCATGTCAACTTCTTCATCTTCAAAAGTATCCCAAATAAAATTTAATATGGCCAGCATGGCATCTATCGTCGATCTACCAGCACGAAAACCAAATTGATTCTCGGCCAGGACACCATTTTTTTCCAGAAATGCCACCAGTCGCGACAGAAGTACTGCCTCCAGAAGCTTTGATAGGACAGGCAAAACTGAAATGGGTCTGTAATTTCCAGGGTCCGTAGGGTCTCCGGCCTTATATATAGGTGTTATTTTTGCTGTCTTCATATTTTTTGGTACAGAAGCTTGTTGAAAGCATGTGTTCACCAGATCCGAAAGAGAGTTAGATAAGCAATCAGCACATCGTTTCAGCATTTTAGTGTTCATCCCGTATATATCCAAGGCGTCCTTTGGTTTAATTCTTTGAATTATATTTTTTATCTCATTAGGTGTTACTGGTGCTAAGAAGCACGACTGATTAACCCTACGGATTCTATCCGGAATAGTTGATTGGATGCCCAAGTTGTTGGAGGTTTTTAGAGATTCTTCTGCTATAGTACCAAAAAAATTACTTAAGTCATTCGAGCTCGGTACCTGCTCAGGGCTCCTGGTCGTACGTGTTTCTTTTTTGATTACATTCCATAGACTTTTTTGTATATTATTCGAGTTATATATATAATCGAGGTAATTATTTCTTTTTTCTTCTTTTGTTTTTCTGAGATAGAAGTTTTTGTAACTATTAAATATATTCTTTAGGTCATCATCGCCTAAACGGTTATAAGCTTCCTGTAGAAGAGTTAGCGTTTCCTTAATCTGTCTGAGTTCGTTACTCACTCTAATTGGCTGAGTGACTTTATTCACTTTGACTGGTCTGGTTTTCAGAGGAAAGGCGATGTCCACACAGGAGATTAGTTGTGTTAAGATGAAATCATGTTCTTTATTAACTTCATTTATAATTCGCGTGCTTGTCCATCTTTGTGATGCAACACAGCTCACGAAAATATCATAATTTCGTTGTGCAAGGATTCTTGTTTTAATATAATTTTGTTTTGTTGTCTGACAGCCCTTTGTACTGAACTTTATTCCTTCGTGATCAGATAAACATGTCGTAACTACTTGAGCTCTGTCTTCATCAATATTCGTAAATATATTATCAATTTTACTTCTTGATGTACCTTGAATTCTTGTGAACTGGGTAATTGTGTGGTGCAGGTTGAAACCAAGTAGCGTATTTATGAAGTCACGTGTATCTTTGTTGGTCCTTGCTATGTCGATATTGAAGTCACCAGCAAGAACAATCTTTACACTCTTGTTACACTGTTGCATTATAGTAGTAAGTAGGTTGGAAACAATCTCAAAAAACTGCATGACGTCACCCTCAGGGGCACGGTATATACATAATATGATTAAGTTGCATTTATTTAAGTAAATATATATAAATATGTATATATATATATATATATATATATATATATAACACATGGATCAATAAGTCCCGAGACTAACAATGAAAACAACATTTTTTTGCAAAATTTTTTTTTATTCATCAACATAATCACCTTTTAGGGTGATACAATGGTTCCAACGCTTTTCTAATTTTTCAATACCATGTTTATAAAAAAATTTATCTTTCGCTTCAAAATAAGCTTCAGTTTCAGCGATGACCTCCTCATTTGAGCCAAATCTTTTTCCCTGGAGCATTTTTTTAAGATCAGCAAAGAGCCAGTAGTCACTGGGGGCTAAATCTGGCGAATATGGGGGGTGGGGAAGCAGATCAAAACCCAATTCGTTCAATTTTGCCATTGTTTTCATCGACTTGTGGCAGGGTGCATTGTCTTGGTGAAAAAGGATTTTTTTCTCTGCATGTGCGGTCGTTTTTTTGCGATTTCCTCCTTCAAACGCACCAGTAAGTCAATATAATAATCACTGTTGATCGATTTACCTTTTTCGAGGTAGTCAATGAAAATCACGCCATGTGTATCCCAAAAAACTGACGCCAGGACTTTGCCAGCTGACTGCTGCGTTTTCGGACGTTTCGGACGGCTTTCGCCAGCTGTGCGCCACTCAGATGACTGCCGCTTCGACTCTGGAGTGTAGTGATGTATCCATGTTTCGTCCATGGTCACGTAACGACGCAAGAAATCTTTTTTGTTGCGAGTAAATAGCGATAAACAGCTTTCTGAATCATCGACTCTTTGCTGTTTTTGTTCCATCGAAAGCAATCGCGGCACCCACTTGGAAAAAACCTTTTTCATGCTCAATTTTTCATGAAGGATAGTAAATACACTTCCATATGATATCTGTGTCATCTCAGCAATCTCACGGAGCTTCACTTTACGATCTTTCATTATAATTTTTGTCACTTCACTCACATTTTCCGGTGTAACGGCTTCCACAGGTCTACCCGAGCGTTCCGCGTCATTTGTGTCGGTACGACCACGTTTAAACTCGGCAAACCACCGACAAATCGTTGCTTTTGATGGACAAGAGTCCGGGTAACATTTTTCAATCCATTGTTTTGCTTGCGTGGTGTTTTTACCCATTAAAAAATAATGTTTTATCAGAACACGAAACTCGTTTTTTTCCATTGTTTAAACAAACTACAAAACGACTTTACTCCAACCTCGATAACTCAGCTGTCTCTGGTCCGATCGACTTAAAATTTTGACACGTTTCAAGCAAAGGTTAGTACTCTAGAAAGACGTGGTTACTGGTTTACTACGAGCGCCATCTATGGGTTAGTCTCGGGACTTATTGATCCATGTGTTACTAGTTAATATACTTGAGTTATTAAGTTCAGACATGTATTGAAACTTATTTTAATTTAGAATATTAGATAGCAAAATAGCGTATGAGGAATATAATAATACTCACATTTAAGGTGCATATGTAAATAAACTTGTAAATGCATCTATAAATGTATATAATACTTATGTATATATTGTTTATATGTAGTTGTACATATTTAATTGCAGAGATATTTTTCATATGATTTCACCTAAAGAAAAGGAGTTAATAAATCATTAGGTAATGCATGTAATTATTTTAATTGTTATTATTTGTTATAACTGGTGAAAATAGTTTGAACTAGCTGAAGCAGTTATGGTAACTAAACTAATAAGGAACTAAAAGTGTGGGATGGTATATAAGGTAATTATATTAGAAAAATAAAGTATGGGAAAGATTTCTAGGTCAATAGTTGATAATTGTGTACAAAAATTTAGAATTTTATATATTTTTATATTTGTAAAGTTAAGATAGAATGTCATAACATTTTCTGATATAAAATATAAGGATAAGTATTCAACAGTTAAAACTAGGAGATATTAAGGAAATTATAATATATTTGCAAAAGCATCATAAATGTGGAATTTTTAAAATATAGTTAAACCAACTTTATAAGGTAGATTTATATAATACTAATTTAATAATGCATTTTCTGAACATGCAGAAAAAGAATTAGTCTGTAAATGCTGTTGTAAGAACGAACACGTTTACGTCAATTCAAGATAGTCCAAAATTTGTTGTAAGAAGAACACGTTCGTATCAATAAGAATTAGTTGATTAAAACAATGCTATTTATATATTTGAAAATCTCTGAATACTTACATTGTCAGTGTTGTAAACGTATATATGGAAAGTTAAAGTATATATTAAGTTGTTCCAGTTGAATTAAAAAATATCTGACATATGTAAATCTAATAATAATAATTATATGTTATTATAAAATAATAGTAATGAACTCCATCTATATGTGAATCTAAAAGAGGACAGGAAAAGTGATTCAGAAATTAATGCATGCACTATACGAAGATAGACGGACATATACGACAATGAACGGTTATAGTTTAATTTGAATATTTGTTTGTGTACTTATATACTATCTTAATTGAGAGAAAAATAGTAAAATTAAGTTTTTTGAATCAGAATTAATTATTTGAGTATTTTAAAAAAATTATTATTTGTGTGAGATTTTTATTATAGTTAAAAAAGTTTGACTTTGACAATATCTATTCAATTAAATTGATTTTAAATTTTATTTTATAATGAAAAGCGATTTATTTTGTTGTTTATTGGTTAATGGTATTTTTTAAAAAAAGATAATAACATAATGTTTTATAACATGGAGTATTATTATATTTAGACATCAGTTATATAATTAGTATCTATTAAAAAATATTTGATTTTTAGGAAAACTTAAATAGTATTTTGTTACTTAACTTAAATACTTATTCATGCATTCTTAAAGAAATATATTTTATATATATATATATATATATATATATATATATATATATATATATATATATATATACATATGGCAATTGTTAGTTAAACTTATTTTATTTACCATTGATACTTTTACAAACTTTATTACGAGGGTAGCCGTTTATATTTCAGGAAAAGCAAACAAAAAAAATTTTCTTATTATCGAAAATAGTTTTATTGCTTTTCAAAATATTCTCCTTGAAGATCAATGCACTTTTGCATTCGTTCAAACCAATCGGAAAAGCATTACTGCTACTGTGAAAGCGGTATCTCGAAAACATGGGTTATGAATGCCTCAACTGCCTTTTCCGGCGTAGAAAACCGTTGACTACGAAATTTATTCTTCACATGTGGGAACAAAAAGAAATCACGGTGCCAGTGCTGTACGGCGGATGGCTCATCAATTCAATGTTTTGCCCGGTCAAATATTCAATTGTTTGAACCGATCTGTGAGAGCTCGCATTGTCACGGTGGAAAATGACCTGTCGTTTTCAGTTTGTTTTCCTTATTTCTTTAAAAACTTTTGGCAGAAAAATAGTTGTGTATCATTCGGAATTGATCGTTCTACAACTCTCTAAAGGCACGATTGCAACGTGACGGGGTTTTCCGAAAAAACGGGCGACCATCTGTTCTGATGTGCTTCGAGCGCGAACAACTTTTGTTGGTTTTGGCTCATCTTGGAATACCCACACAGTCGACTGTTGTTTACTATCGGGCTCATACGCATAGATCCAAGATTCATCACCAGTGACGACTTTATAAATGTTCTTTGAAGCACCGCAATCGTATTTATTATGCATTTCTTGGCACCATCGATACGAGTCTTTTTTTGAGCAGTTGTCAAATTATGTGGTACCCAACGTGAACATAGCTTCTTAACGGCTAAATGTTCATGCAGGGTCTTATGCACGCTGGTGTTACTAATACCTAGATCTTACGGTATGTCACATGACGGTCTTGCATTATCAATTCAGACACTGCAAAGAACGCCGTCCAAATTTGAATTCACTATACCAACGATATACTGTAGTTTTCGATGGTGCTTCATCAACATATAAAGAATTCAGCTGGTCTATGCATTCTTGTTGAGATAATCCACGGCGAAAATTATGAAAAATAATTGCACGAAAATTTTTGCGAGTTAATTCCATTTTTTCGCAGACATAAAATTTTCAAGTTACTGTCAACAATAGAAATAGCGACCGGATAATAAAACGTCAAGGTAAATATATTGTCAAAAATGACAAACTTCACGATCCAATCATCAGATCGGAGGCAACACTAACATTGTTGCCAGTTCCCGAAATTTAAACGGCTGCCTTCGTTTGTTTTAAAAATCATTCACATATTGAAATATATTGTAACTTTTTAGTATATTTGAATGTGGGGAATATATCATCTTTTATACTTCATAAGTAAGATATTTATTAGGTCATACGAATTGCTAAAAAGAAGTGTAAACTTAGCAACATGGTATTAAATCATCAATAAATCAGTAAGAATGATATGACAAAATACGAGATGCTGCCAGTGTGGATACCGTTGCTTTGCCAAGTGCGCATTTCCATTGCAAAACCCAAATACCATATACATGTCAGCGTATTCGTTGAAAAGGTCATTACAAATTGCTTGGAATATCACAAACCTCATTTTTGTGATATTCCAAAGGATGCGAATAAAACGAACTTTAACAGACAAATAATTATTTTGAAATTACAGTTATTATTCTGGGTTAAGGTTGCCATATGTACTTTAACCTAAAAAAGCAGTTAGAGAAATGTTTAATAAGGCAAAATATTGACATAAAACGATAGCGATTGATCACCAACATGGTGCATAATTTTGATAGTAAAAATAAAGAAAATTTTAAAAATTTCGAAATAATTTTTAATTTACCGTAAAAAAGCAGTTAAAGAAATATTTAATAAGACAAAATATTGGCATAAAACGATTAATTACACCAACGTAGCGTTACATAATTTATTTGACAGTAAAAAACATTGGTTTTCCACAGAAAATTTCAAAAAAATTCGAAATTAATTTTGTTGCACATTTTTAACACTGATTGTCTCGTGCGCCTGAACGAGTGACAATACATTTTTGATTAGGTTGTCGACTCAGAATTAATCATAGAATTATATCATATACGCACGGTTTTTAAATGAAAATTTTCTGAGTTTTGTTTTTTAATTGTCCTTTGAAATATAAATTAAATGAACTGCCTGTCCTTATATACATCAATATTAGTTTTTAAGTTTAATGAAAATCTTTACATTATGCATAATGTACAGAAGTGCATATGGTGTAATTTCAATCTTACAACACACTAGATATTCGTATTTCGCATAATCACAATTATTTAATATTGAATTGAAGATTCACAGCAATATGTAAATATTTATTTTATTTGATTGTAATAAATATGTACAAATGGTACTAGGAAAGTTTTGCAATACAGCTTTGTTTATTTAATTTTTTCAAAGTAATTTCCTCTACACTCAATACACCTCTCCATCGTCCGAAACCAATCTTTAAACCAGTTCTGCCAAGTTTCATTAGGGAGTAAAGTACACTCGTTGTCCCAAGCCCGCAGAAGGTTCCCATCACTGGAAAACCGCCTCCCTTTTAGCTTCATTTTCACATGCGGGAACAGTGCAAAGCCGCAGGGAGCAAGATCTGGACTGTAGGGAGGGTGCGCCAGAAGTTTCAATCCTATCGTGGTCAAATTTTCGGTGCAGACTTTGGAGCGGCGAGCTGGAGCATTATCGTGATGGAGGAACCAGGTGTCCATTCTTGACTGTGGCCGCAGGTTCTTCATAAATCCAATGACTTTAGGCTTAGTCTTAGCAATAATTTTCTTCTTTACAGATCGGGATTTTCTGACAACTACGGGTGTATCCTCATCATCAATGACCTAAACCTTGT
Organism: Dermolepida albohirtum; assembly: GCA_031893035.1. NCBI lineage: Eukaryota > Metazoa > Arthropoda > Insecta > Coleoptera > Scarabaeidae > Dermolepida > Dermolepida albohirtum. The sequence goes on along the minus strand of JAVIWB010001395.1, from coordinate 45,036 downwards.
TTTGAGCTTTGGTCGACACATCGTAATAGTACAGCCAAGTCTCGTCACCTGTCACGATGTTGTTCACATACCGAAATTGTCCCTTATTAAACTTTTTTAGCATCTCCCGGCACCAAGTCACACGTCGTGTCATCTGCTCTTCAGTTAGTTGATGCGGCACCCAGAGAGAACAAAGCTTTTTCACGTGCAAATGATTATGCAGAATCGAACGAATTGCTGGTGCATTTAGGCCTGAAGTACCCTCTATCTGTTGGTAGGTCACCCGCCTGTCCTCGCCAAGCATTTTCCTCACAGTAGTAACGTTTTCCTCTGTAACTGACGTTCGTGGCCTTCCCGGCCTCTCAGCATCCTCCACAGTTAAATTTCCCCTTTGGAAGTTTCTATACCACCTGAATATCTTTGTGCGATGTGGACAAACATCACTTAGTGCAAGAGTCATTTCTTCGAAGCACTGATCTATGTATGTTTAAACCACGCACGAAATTATAACGCAAAACTGCCCTTACCTAATTTCGTGACCACGATGCCATCGCAAGCGTTTTACACTCTCACTGCTAATGAATAACTGAGCCCATCGACATGGCGCGGCGGCTACCTCAACAAGCAGCTTCCTACAATTCATTGCAAAACTTTCCTAGTACCCTATGTATATAGTAGTTGATTCGTTCCCTGTTCTTAAGAGAGTGTTTAAGAGACATAAGTCAATGTTCATATAGGTATATTAAGTAGTATTACAGTCGAAATAATACAGATTATTGTCTGGTATGTAAAATTTATATTTATCCATATTAAACAAATGTTTACTTTAAATATCATATATTTGTGTTACTGAGAATTGAAATTATTCTTGAATGTTCTGTTACTACTTTCAGAGCTATCCAAATTAATTATAACATATTCATGTAACTTTTTAGTAATCATATATAACACCCAGACTTTTTCTATTTTTTGACATGATTAATGGCATTCAACCAGTTGTCTTCTGCAACATTGTTCAGTGATATGTGTAATAGCTTCCCGATTTCCTTTAGTTTAAATATAGGGTCTTTATCGCAATTTCATTTCTCACTTGAGCCCATATCAGTTCAATCGGGTTAAATTTGCAATGGTATAGTAATCTGGATTTGTTCTCTTATGAGCTTTCGCAATTTCTCTCTCATTCTTATTAAAGCATTGTGCTATTTAACTGAATATAATAGGTCATCTTTGATTGTTGTCTCGCAGCCAAGACTGAAATATCTTCTTTCCTTGTAATTGAAGCTGTCACTTATAATTTTTCAACTGTTATATGAATAGCAACGTTACCTAACACAACTACACAATTTTCTTCCAACGTTCACAGTACTCTTTCAGGTCGAATGATGTCAGCACTCCTTTCATCATAGTAGTCAGTGGTCTTTTTTGGCTCGAACAAAGATAAACCATATTCCATCTTCGGAACCAATATGAAGAACAATCGTCTTCCCTATTTAGTAGGATTTTTTACGACCTCTCTAGTGGCCTTTTAACAAAGTTTGCTTTGGATTTATCATCGTTTCATCCATCCATATTTTTTGTACATTAGATCCTTCATTTACCAATGTTTCATTCAGATAATAATAATTATTTCTATTTTGCTTTCTAAATTTTTTATTTGACGAAGATAGCTCTGTCTTCATATAACATTTCATATTTTATATATTAATATTATCCAGACAGATCTTGCTTTTATATAAGTCTTTGGGATTTCGGGTCATGTGCATTGAGTTCACGAAAATATTAAAAACACTTGTAGAGCAAATGCTTGCAGCTTTGGCTGTAAATTCAACAAGTCGTGTTTTAAGATCTGATGCTCATTCTCATTGCTAAGAATATTTAGTAGTAGTAGTTTCTTTTTCTTGCAATGTAAAATGTCTTGAATCGTTTCTTCGGCAGTGCTGGCTGTATTTTGCACAGTACTGTATATGTAGATGGAAGCAATACGTGAATTTCAACACTTCCGGAATCTAAAACAAATTAACTTATAAATCATTTGTCATTTATTTACGGTCAAAAAAATTTTTAGTCCTTATTCCTTGTCTCAGAATAAGGAGTGATTCAGGAGTAAACACTTACCATAAAAATGAAACTTAAACAGGTGTGAATGTAGTAGTTTGTCAACAGTAGTGATCTTTTTCTTTATTATATAAAAATAAATTAAAAAAATTCATTTTAATGGAAATATGATTGTACAAACGTTATTTTTTGGATTAATAGGTACAACCTATCCAAGATTAAGATTAAATATTAAAATAAATATTTCATGAAATTTTCTTTTCAATAGAAAAGTAACATATATATTTGTAAGTCATAAATTATTGATATTTATATCAAATTTATTTGTGAAATTCAGGGTAAATGTAAACTACTGTTAAAATTTATTATAACACTCCATCAAAAATACAACAAAGATTATAAATATAGAAATATTAACAATACAACTAATCGGATTCACTTATGCTTGACAATAAATCACAAATAATAAATGGTTCCACAATATCATCTATTAACCCATCTAAGCCCCACATTCTTTTTTCTGTTTTAATCACATGGTTGATACAATTCTTTAAATTATCCATTGTAACATTTGTAATTGCTTCCATCAAAAGTTCTCATACATGTGACATTTTGAATGCAGTATTTTTTGAATCAACTTCACTTTTTATTTGTGCCCAAATCATTTCAATTGGATTGAGTTTACAATGATATTGTGGTAACCTCAGTACAGTTTTATTTGCAGCAGCTGCCACTTGATCAGTTACATACATATTATGTTGTCCCTTATGAAGGCGTACTAAATGCAATAATTCAGCACGTAACATTTCTGCATTATACTCAATATTTTTGGAACGTAACCAGTCTTGGATTGCAGATTTCCTCTATGAAGAAGTTGGGAGACTTTCCACTCTGCGTGAATGACATGATGCGCTGTCCGTTATGATAACAGCATTATTTGGCAACCTAGGCAACACTTGTTCAAATCATTCCTCAAAAAAATACCATTGATTTCATCATGGTAATCAGCTGTTTTTCTGCCTTCAAAAAGCAACAGTCCATCCTCCACAAATCCGAATTCAGATCCTATGTGGAGTATTATTAATCGCTGACCTTTAACACTAGGACCTTTTAATCCTGTGCATTATCCTTCAACAATAGTTTGTCTAGCACTTGCTATACTTGCATCAATCCAAACTCTTTCCTTTGTGTGTCCTCATTTAACCATGTTTCATCTAGGTACAATATTGGGCGACCCTCATCTCTGTAATGTTTTCTTGTTGTCAGATATTTTCTTCCCCATCTGATAACTTCATCCTTTTCTATTAGCATATTCTTCTTGTTACGCTTTACATATCTGAAATATAAATTAAATATGAATATGTTACAACATGAACAATTTTTCATTAACACTTACTTAAAATTAATGAGTTTCAAGAATCTGTGTACAGTTGCTCGACTCATTTTTGGTATGGACTCATCTGTAGTTATTTCTCCCAATATTTTATTAAGTGCTGGAAGTTCGTTTTTAAAAAAGAAACCATGCACCATCTGATGTACAGTACTTTTGAGAGATTCATCAAATTCTAGAAGCCTTGAATGCCTGCCTACTCGTCCTTTAGGAGGGCTGACTTCACCTGTCAGTTATATTATATTCTTGGATAACTCGATATACAGTTGATTTGGCCAGCCCTACAATACATTCCTTATAATATATTGTTATAGTAGTAATACCTACAACTTATTTAGCGTTTCAGAGATGTTCATTACAATTGTTGTCGTTCCCATTGGTGCTTTACAGCGTTAACATTTTATGGATATTCAAAACTGTTTGTTTTTCTTCATGCGTCAGGTGTCCCAGTCATTCGCGCTTTCTGAGTGGTAATACTAACTGTTTGCTAGAACCTTGGTGATCACTCATTTTTTTTGTACTTAAAAGTACAGATTTTATTAAATAATACAGAAAAATATAGTAAAACAATGCAAAAATGTAATTAAACATTGACAGGTTATGAAAAATGGCGGATATCTGTCATTCATTTATCCATATTAAAATTGCCTGTTCAAGAACCAATGAAATCTCTTAAAAATATGTACTATTTTTGAGCACTATTTGAATTACTCCTTATTCTGAGACAAGCTATAACAGATCTTCAAAAAAAATTAATACTAATAAATAACAACTTAAACTACTCAAAGAAGCTGTAAACACAGAAAAACAATATATACACAAAACATCAACAGAAAAAGTAAATATTTGAAAATGAATGACAATTACAACGTCACAACATTGTTCCGAAATTTGAATGGAGGAAAGGTAGTTTTGAAAATCATGAAGCGATTACGCATTTTTTGTTACTTTATATGTTCGCTGAATAAAGTATAATAAGCAGCCAAATATAATACAGTGACTCGAAATAAATATGCTCACAATATTCACGCGAAGGAACTTAACTAGAGTCGATAAAATTAGAAGTAGATTACAAACGATATTAGCAAAAACGATGGCGTGTTATTGTAGAGATTTTGTAACCTAGGAAGAAAGTCACATAAAAAGATTGTGAAAAGAATATGGAAAATTAAAGGTATTTCCAAAATAATCTGAAATGACAGTATGGTAACATTAAGCCAAAGGGGATAAAAAATATTCACAAAGGAATTATTAGCGAAACTCATCAGGTCTATTAAGAAATAAGGAAGTATAAATTAAGTAAGTAAATAAGTAAAATTTTATTTTAAGATCAATTCAATTAAATAAAATAAAAGTAAATTTCAATAACATTATCAGTGGCGTTAATTAATTATTTTACTTTTAATGAAGTGCTACAATCTTTGTTTCAAGTTTTATATCTAATGGTCTTGTACATATCCTAAATTTAATCATTCGCGAGATATTAAATATTAACAGTAACTATCTGTAACTATTTTCTATATCGTTTCAAGTTAATATTGTTCTTTTACATTAGATCTATAAAATGCAATAATTATTACCTGGCACCATTTAAAAAGTATATCCAGTTAGAATTTAATAATATATGACATATGCGAAAAGCATGAATTTTTTTTTGACTCGGAGAATTAGGACCTTGAAAAAATTTGTATAATTATATAAAAAGATTTGCCGACACATTCGTTCAAAAATATCAATTTTGCCCTTGTTAATGATAAACAAGACGGTGACCAATTGCCATATTTGGAACTATTCATTCGCTTTTACTATCTGTAACAAACCGTATAACAAATCAGAATATATTGCTTTAGTCTAATCAGATAATTCATCAAAGAACATAATAACACGGCATGATGCAAAAAAAGTATCGACGGATCAAATATCAGTCATTAAAAATTTGCAATAAGGTTGTATATAACAGAAAAGTAGGACTATAAGCAATTTTAAAAAAGGCACATAAGTATGGGTAGTGGATCTCTAGTCATTTCCCGAAAGAACTTTAAAAATGGCTATCGATAGAAATTACATTACACAGACTAAACGTTTCTATTTAATAAAAAATATTCATCAATAAATGAGATAATGTCAGTTCTCTTTTACAATTAAATTGCAATAGGTATATGAAAACGGAATCAAGAATAAGTTACTTTTGTGCGTATAATTTTTTAACGCTTGTATATGAATATGACAAAGGCTTCATATTCTAGAAATAAAAAATGTATATAAGTAAACACGGCGAACTTGCTACATTCTTGTCGATAATAGCTAGAATGCTACGGGTCGTAAAACGACCGACTCGGGAAGGCTTGGTTTAACTGAGCAGCAACAGAACGGTGGTCAGCTACCTATTGCGGAGGTCTTGGTCCACTAAGCTAAATAATTGGAGATTGATGTTAAAATGGAAGGGCGCTAAGAGCAAATAATGGCACATGTAATGTCTCTTAATAGATGGTAGCTCTGTTAACCCACTAAGTTACCTGATGTTCCTCTAAAGATGTTTAGCAAAACAAAAAGAACACCCAGTATAATAGACTAATTTTTATGTAATGTAAATTGGCGGAAAACGGGTACGGTGAAATAATTTAGAAGTAAAATAGAAAATAAATCTCGACATAAATGTAAACTATTTTGATATTAATAAAAAAAATATGTACATATATATTATAAGAACTATATCAAATTAGAATGTTTCAACAGACTTTACATGTCATTACAATTTTTGGTACAAAGCAACAAAATATTTAAGCTGAGATTTAAAGTGATCAAACAAATAATAAACTATCAAATTAAACTTGATTTCATTAATAAACTCAAATTGTCTATCTGACCTTATTAACACTTAATACACGGCAATCGGTCGGGCAATGTGTCTTGAACGAGGGCGTTCAAAGGCGACTCGAAGTTAATTCCAATAGCATTAAATTAGAAGAAAAGCACAAAGAAATATAATAATAAAAAACCGTAGAAGAATAAACAACAGTAAAACACGTGAATATATATGGCATCGATACAAATAAACATACCCCAGGTCTAGGTCAGGTTTACGTGTAGATAAGCAAAGGTGGCCGCCAAATATGTATCTCCGCCAATTAACTGATGTACTGAATTAAGAAAAGACAATTTCTTGGGTCACTCTTCGTTTTATATCCCCTAAGGGGAAAAGTTTGATTATACTTAAGAAGGCCTTAAGGGACCACAACTTTAGCAAACATCTCGCTTTACGGTTAAGGATCGAATGACGACCCATAGTTCCCAAGGCAGAAATGAAGGGTATTCAAGTGTAAAAGTATGTTCATGAAGCGGAACATGTGTTAACTCGACATACGGGTAAGACGAGGGCAACTCAGACTAATACATGTATCTTTACCCACCGTAGGTGAGGACAAGATTGCTAGATCACATCGATATAAGTACGAATTCACAAAAAAATACGAACCAGATAAGAAGTTTAATTTCTCACGATTTTCGAAATACATAGATAAATATTAAACTCGAAAACTAAAATATTACCGAAATTTAACAATATTTTTACGAAGAAATATACAAATGCATACGAAAATAAGCCAATGTAAAAATATATCACAATAAAGTAAATATACATAAACAAAATACAGAGCTTTCGAAATTGAAGGGGATAGTGAAATAAAATATGTCCAGGGTGAAAATTAAACTGTAACACATTTGAAATTTTTTTTAGTATTTTAAAAATTGTAAGATTTACAAATAAATTATTTCGCAGCCTATCCGAAATAATTTATTTGAAATTCTGAAAGTTCTTAATCAGAAGAATGTGAATATGTGTTAATGACTTCGAAAAACTCCTTTTTCTTGTTAACAATGTTACAAATGATAATACGTTGAATATTACAATCATTTCTAACACGAAAGAAAGACGAAAATGAAGCAACATCTTTAGGCGAATATACAAGGGAGCGTTTTTATATTCGCGGAATGAGCGGGTTGTAGAGGGGTGAGTAGGCGCATTGGGGGCGTGGCCTGTGCAGCGACTCATGATTAGTATAAATACGAAGTTTCATTGTTATTAGACAGTTAGTCTTTGAGCTATCGTCAACCAAGTAACATAATCAGGAGTGAAAAGTGAAATATGGAAAAAATCGAATATCGTGCCGTTATAAAATTCCTTACCAGGCAAGGAAAATCAGTCGCGACCATAATGAATGAGATGTCATTGGTTTATGGCGACTCTTGTCCAGGAAAAACCATGGTGTACAAGTGGCATAGTTTATTTAAACAAGGAAGGGAATCCCTTGAAGACGACCCAAGGCCGGGCAGGAGCATTGAGGTAACCACGCCAGCACTTATCCAAAAAGTTGAACAAATTGTACTCGAAGATGCTCGACTAAAGAAGAAACAACTCGCAGAAATGGTTGAAGTATCCGATACAACAATTTTTAAAATCCTACACGATCATCTCGACATGTCTAAGGTCAGCGCAAGATGGGTGCCGAGAATGCTCACGCCGCCGCAAAAACAACAGCGCGTAGAGTGTTCGCGTGCATTTTTGGACCTCTGTAATGAAGACAAGGATGGTGTATTGAGTGGAATTGTTACTGGAGACGAAACTTGGGTTCATCATTATGAACCTGAGTCCAAACAAGACTCCATGCAGTGGCATAAAAAGCGCACAACACCTCCCAAGAAATTTAAAGTGTCACAATCAGCTGGGAAACTCATGGCAACGGTATTTTGGGACTCGGAAGGAATATTGTTGATTGATTATAAAGATAAAGGTGTTTCTATAACCGGAGAATATTACGCTTCAATATTAGAGCGACTAAAAGAAGCCATTAAAGAGAAAAGACGGGGAAAATTGACAAAAGGTGTTCTGCTTTCGCACGACAACGCGCCCGTCCACAAGAGCCGCGTTGCGTTAGCTGCCCTGCATAAGGTGGGCTTCGAAATTGTGAATCACCCACCCTACAGCCCAGACCTGGCCCCGAGTGATTATTACCTGTTTCCGAAAATGAAAAAAGAGCTGAGGGGTAAAAAATTTACTGCCGATGATGAAGTCAAGGAGGCAGTTTCGGCGTATTTTGCAGATAAAGAGAAATCATTTTTTTATGAGGGTATAAATAAATTAATTGAAAGATGTGAAAAACGTATCCGTCTTGCAGGTGAATATATTGAAAAAGAAAAATAATTTGGTTTTTTTATTTCCACCCCTTGTCCCCCATTCCGCGAATATAAAAACGCTCCCTCGTACATATACATATACATATCAAACAGTATAAAAAGTAGTAAAAAATATGACAAGCACTTGAAATTTAATTTCATTAAGGGGTTCGAAAATATACTTCTTTCAATTAAATCATAGTTTAGAACAGTTATAATGAAATACGAAAGTCTTAAAATGTAGTGTGTACCAAGGCGGTGAAAATTAGTGAAAAAGAAATGGAGGAAAAAACAAATTAACGGCAAAACCAGTTGATAATTGAGCGTTTATTACACATAACTGTATGAGAAACGTTCAAATTTTTTAATAGTGAAAAGCCACAATATAAATATCTCATTGATGTAAATAGTGATGATTTACTTGAAGTGGCCCAGCTGGATTTGCATAAAATGAAAACAAAAGTTTTATTTAGAAATCTTAATTGGTCCTTCATATCGCGTTTGTTGGAAAAATCATGATATATTTTTGCAATAGATGCCGCCACTTCATTTTTACAAGTGTTAGAAGCATTAGTGTCCATATTTATGATAGCTGATAATTCTAACCTTATTTTGGAAAAAAAATTAGCGCTTTAATTTTATACAAAATGGAAAACGGAAAACCAAAGTATGTTTACTTTTGTTTACTACTTCTAAAAAGTTTACGGTGATAAGGTCCTACAAGAACGTTAATTCTAACGAAAGTTCACGAAAATCCGTGTTGGTTTCATTGTAACGAAGCTATTCAGTCATGGAGGCTCACGCCTTCACAAAATAGACACGACACGATAAATTGCAGACACGTTAAACATCCATCATTCAAGCGCTCACGACTATATTTAAAAGCTAGGATACTATATTTAAGGTCCACATAAACTTGAAGAAGTTCAGTTGACATTGCGTATAAATATCTACAATATGCCCTTAAACTGTGAGGGAAATGATACTTTTTGACGCGACCGATAACTAAGGTTGAACAATCCTCCCGGTAATCAGCGACAGGAACCGATAAGGAGACAAACGCGTGCAGATTTTGCCTACAGCTTGCATCATGTCAGTTACGCAAAGGTGGATTGTTAACTGTGACGGGTGTAAATAAATTTATAAATCATTTTAAATATATTATTAGTATTTTGCTGTATGATATTCTAGATTATAAAGGACAAATTAAGACCACACATAATGTCTTGAATGCTAAATGTGAAATACCATATTATAAATTTGTATTTGATTTTATTATTATATTAACTGCATGCAACATTCCCCAACATGTAGTAGACAATGTGAACTTTCAATAGTTTTGAAGCAAATACATTCCACATTGGAAGTTACCAACCAAAAGATAATTACAGTATAATTTAAATATGGACCTTATAAAGACAGAATTAGAAAATAAAATATGAGTACCGGTTAGTGAAACTATAGATGCTGTGTTGTGAATGTATTAGCACGCACTTTGGAAAGCGATAAGACTTTGTCGCCTCTTGTTTTATATAATAAAATATTACAAAAAATAGTGTAAAATATAAAACATGCTTCTTTCATCTTGTCTTCCGGTCTGGAACCGCGTCTCAGATATTTCTGGTAATGACGTTTCGTCACCACTTGTATGGAAAATCTTCAGGCCTTAAGTGCTGCTACTACTTTGGCTGTCGCTGAGTCTACAAGCCAGATTATAAAAAATACTATTGGAAAATTTCATATATCGGGAAGCCAAGTTGTAATGTCAGTTATAGATAGCGGTTCAAACATGGTTAAAACTGGTAAAATACTAAAACAATCTTTGTAGTTCATCTGGTAGTAGAGTATATTGGAAGCAGCTATCCACACGTTGATAAATATCGAAATCCAAACACAAATAGAGCAACTTTCCAAAAATTACTCAATTGTTTTAGAAGTCACATCTCAATTACAAAATAGCAAGCTGTCCTTAAATGAAGCTCTGAGTATAGTACATTGCCTGAAAATCTCAGTTAGAAAAAAACAGATAATGGAGGTACCCGTACAATCGATAAATTACGTGCAGTTTAAAATAAGAAACCCGAGTTTAAAACTATAGATACGCAACTAGAACAACATTTAAGTGAAAACCAAGGGTGTCAAAATGATATAAGGAGCTTTTTCAAATTCGCGAATATAGCTTCATTACGCGTAGAATGCTAATTTTCTAAATATGTAAACATATTTCATCCCGTTGTAGGCCTTTGACTAAATCGACAATGGATGAAACAATGCTACAACGCATTTTCATATTAGAGTACATTAACACAGACAAAATAAAAAGGTATCAATTATACACATTATTTATTTCGTTTATAATCGTACTTATCCAGCCCACCCGACGAGGCTGTACGGTACTGCGTAGGTTTGTTCTACATTACTGATAACTGGTGATGAGAAGTGGATTGTTTACAACAACGTTGTATTGAAACAGTTTGATTCCAACATGAAGATTTATAGTGTATATTGGTTAAAAGGTTATCAGAAAAAATAAGCAGTATATAATAGATGAATTTTTTTAATATTAATAAATGAGCTACGAAAGACAGGAAAAATATGTCACGACTTTTCCGACAGCATACTAGATTGAACTAGAAAATGACAGGATAACAATAAGAAATATATATGCAATTCTTCTTGATAAATTAATCAACAATAAAATTGGTTGCCCTTATCTACTTCTAAAGATTTCTTTTAATGTGTAACTCATCACAATCCATCATTTTGTGATGTTTAACTTATCGAAAACTATCGTTAACTAGTGCTGTCAGAAGATGATATATACGATCCCGTTAAAACGGTCTTTCATACACATCTCACATGCTATTTGTTAAAATTCAGTAAACCATATTCTCATATGTGTATTACATATATTGTGATGCATTACATATTATCTGAGAGGTGTTTAATATTTTCATTGATTTACTTAATCACGCGATATATGCAATAACAGAATACAGTTGAAAAGCAGGAAAAATTTCAGGAAAACTCGTACATTATGGGAATTTTATGAAAGCTATTATTGCATATTACGATTTAAATCAGAATTATACGGCGCACGTTATATGTATGAATGTATATATTTCACCTCCGAAATGTGGACTACTAAACATATGTTGTGTATCAAGAATAAAAATAACCTCAATCTAATAAATACTTTTCCTTTCATCCAATTTTTATAACAATGCAAAAGTAATATCTTTTGAGAGAATTAAAGAGCTAGAAATGTAATTATAAATTCTATAAAATATTATTTTGTATTTAATTTGTAGCAAACATCACATTACGTGTACATCTGGGAAAAACACAAACAAATAAATAGAATATATAAAAAAATTATTAAATAGACATCGTGTAAATGTTTATGTTCTGTTTATTTTTTTTATTTTATTTGCATTAATGTACCACCTAATGTACTCTGAAAGAAAAAGCTTAGTTTTTCAGAATTTCATGACTACCTTGAACTTAAAACAGCACAATAATCTAACCAATCAAAATGGCAGAATTTTAGACCCAAAATACCCGTCGATGTCTTTAAATGGCCATCATCCAACTCTTAATGCCTCATTAAATAATGTAAAAGCTAGGGAATATATTAATTTTCCTTCCAACTTAAACAAGAGATTAAATCTTCATTGTGCTGATTACGATTGTTTATTTCGTGCTCTTTGAGAAACTCAGATGTAAATTTCGCAGCATCCACTTTTTACAATATGGTCTATTCTTGCATAAAGAAATATGTTCCACGAAATCGTTGATTTCTTTGTTGTTATATAAGAAGGCTGGTTCAGCTAATTATATTAAAAGATCATTATTTTGAGAAACGAAAATCCCGAGAATCTGCAAATTATAGTAATGAATTTGAAAGTTTACCCAAATTGGTGAAAGAAGATAATAATGCCTATATATACTTGACCAAAATTGAAAATATTGTTAACAATGCTAAACACCAACCCTGAAGAAATCGTGAAAGCATTTGCAATTACTTTCTCCAATGTTTATCAACCACGCGTGTTGGTTAGTACCCCAACTTTTTCTTCACACTCGTACTGTGCAACTTTACTTAGTGAACCATTGACAACGATTTTCAACACGTCTCTTTTTACATCTTCATTCCCGGATATTTGAAAACTAAGCAAGATATTCCCATATTCGAGAGCGGCGATCGTTCAGATATTCGCAATTATTGTTCTACATATTAGTATTTAATTGAGCTGTGTTCAAGTAGCTTAGGTATTTGAACAATTACTTTATTCCAGGATTTATGCCTGTGCAGGAGTATATGTTTCTCAACACACGAACATGTATTATGGTCGATCGATACTTAATAATCAACGAAATAACAATGTATAAAGTGAATGGGAGTATAAACAAGAGCAAGGTGATGTAATATATCCTGACTTTGCAAATTTGCAATTTGATCATCTTGTACTTCTTTCCAAATTGAATCTTTTTGGATTTATAGGTTCAACAGTGAAAATGTCAGAATCGTAGCTTTACAATAGAGCTTGTTATGTTTCTTAAAATGGTTTTAATTTTAATTGCTTTATTGCTTCATTAGGTATTCCACAGGAATCAAATCTTGGATCGCTACTCTTGCATTTACATTAATGATCACCTGACCGCAATTGGCGGTAAAGTTTTAGCTTATATCGAAAATTTAAAAATATTTTCTTTAGTTTTATGTATTTCCGATTGTTTAAACTTAAACATCGACTTAAATTTATTTGCAATTGGGGTGAGCCTAATAAAGTAATGTATAATGTTAGCAAATGGAAACTGTTACCTATTCCAAGTATAATAATCCTCTTCTATTTAATTAGTCAGTCGACGTAATTTTTTAAGCTATAAACAAGCTAAGGTTAAAGGTTTAGGAGTTCTTTTCGTCTCACACTTAAGCTTTTTGAAACATACTCACTTCATATGTTATTCTGCTTCCGTTCTCTTGGTTGTCATCCGTTCTCGCATGTTATTCACGAGCCCCTCTGCTATAAGTTTATTATTTTACTCATTTGTGCGGTCCGCGTTCCAAACTTGAATATGTTGCCATTATTTGACAACTCCACTATATATATATTTACATATATTTACTGGAACTTGAGACAGTCCAAAAGAAGTTTTCGAAATATCTTGCTTACAAATCTTGTCGTGCGAATCCTCCTCGTGGTGTTGACTAAATTAGTTTGCTTCATGATTTTGATTTTCAATCACTTGCACTTAGGCGTGAGTGCCAAATTTTTGGTAAAAGTTGTCAATAATGCAATTGATTCGGCGTCTATTTTGCACATTTTCGTGTCTTTTTAATTCGATCTAATGATACCTTCTTGGTTCCTAAAGCTAGAACGAATGTTTTATGTAAAGCTTCTCTGTCGCGTATAACCAGAAATAACATACTAATGCTTTTTTAGAAATACATTCCAATACACTAGTCAATAATTAATTAATTTTCAAACGTCATGTTTATTAATTCTTTTATTTATTTAGATTTAATTACATTTTTTTATATATGATCTTTTGTAATTATTTACTTTTTGTTTGTATTTTTTTAAAATTCGATTCTACATTTAGTGGTATCTGATTGATATCATTAAGTACTTGTTTAAGTAAGCTAATCTAACATATGTAAGAACTGCACTAAAATATAAGTATGTATGTACAAGGTATCCAGAATATTTTTATTAGAAAGCTCATCATACATACATTTCACAATGTAACTATAAGACATTGAAAAAAATAGCTTGTAAATTAGGTGTTTCATCTCATGAAAAATAAATATGCTATTATCATCGCCGCTTTGAGCCAAATTTAGAATTAATTCGGAATGAATGTCCATGGTATATTCATCTGCAATGTATTAATTTTCTGTCTTTATGATACTGACAAACATTTGGCAATCATTTATAGCAATACGATCTTTTACTATTCTCCATACGTTTTGTATTTGGTTGAACTGTCGATGATGTGGTGGTAATCTTTGTAACGTGTACTCTTTCTTTCCAAGAATACTAACATCAACAACACTCGAATTATAAATCAAATTCATATGTTCATGATAGTCATCTGTTTTGATCCAATTTAAATATAAATAATGATCAATTAATAAATTCTTCATTACCACCTGGAGCTGCACTATAATAGATGTGTGTGTGTAATATTAGATTCTCGACCTCTCCGCGATTTTGGACAGAAATTCTCGAAAGAATCGGCGTCTTGACGTGTCGACGTGTCGATGACATCTCAACATCTTCTTCAGGAGTAACTCTTCGGGTTACATCGGTTTTGACTTCGATGTAATGGGATTTCAAAGAGTTCGTAATTCGTTCTGGAATATTGGGATATATGGGATTATAATGAGGTGGATTAATGTTAATGGGTTGTTTGTTCGCGGATATTTGAGAAGATTGTTTTATGAAAGGTTTCCAGGTGGAAGAAGGTGTTCCCTTGTTTTTTAATCTCTATTTTCTCTCTGTATATTCTTGCTCGACAGAGAGGCAATAGAGATTTAAAAATACCTCGAATACTAGGAACGACGGTTTGTGCATTTATTTCTTCTGGAGACCTATCATAAAGCAATTATGTCAAATATCCGCTAATAAACAACCTCCTCCACCTCATTATAATCCCATTAAACCTGGACCGAATGTTCCAGAACGCATTAAAAACTCATTAAAATCCTATTACGACGAAGCCAAAACCGATGTAACCCGAAGAATGACGAGGCGCCAGTATATAAAGCAGCGGAAGAAGCATTCACAGCCAGTTTCAGATGCATGCTTCACTACGCACCTGAAGAAAGTAATCGAGATGTTATCGAAACGTCGCCCCGGCGATTCCTTCGAGAATTTCTGTCCAACATCGCGGAGAGCTCGAGAACCTAATATTATTCATATTTACAACCGCGAGAATCTTCGTTTGAACATATTATATAACAATAACTTCGATATATTTTACACCATCATGTGTTGCAGTAAGACAAATTAGCTCTAAATAAGATTATCTAAAATACATTACACACATAAATTTTAAATGGACATAAATATTTTAAATTACCTGTACATATTATCTGCATGATATTGTGGTTTATCAGTGTGTTTTTCCAACTACTTAAAATTAAATTAATACAGTAAACTAAATACCAAACTTTACATACCTGATTCCAATATTTTATAACAGTTTTATAAATGATTATATTTTTCTCGTAAAACATATTGCTTCCGTTGTAAAGTTATGATTTTAGAGATAATTTTGAAGTAGATATCATAAAAGATTTTTTCCTTTTTCAACAGCTTGCCCGTTTTATAATACAAGCAAAAGAACTAGATATTTTTGTTGCCTCTGCAACATCTAAAAATTACTTACACTTATATATGATGCGAAAAAGGTAAAGATATAAACTTATCAATTGTCTTAGTTTTTTTTAATTATTTGTAAACATTAAAAAGTATAAGGCAAGAATATTCAAGAATAATCATCCTGTTCTTCGTTGATGTCTTCGATATAGTACTCTATATCGAAGATCACATATTAGGGAACGAAATAGTATAATATTTTTATTATTAAATATATTATACACAATTATAAATTACATCAAATCAAAAGTCAGGTACAAAAAGGTACAAATATATACATATATCGGGTCTTATAATAATTTTTCGCATATAGCAATTATTTTTTATTTTTTAATGTTACGCAACTTCTTGATTAATACAATAAAATAAATTTCCTTTATTTAATATTAGTTACGTCTCTATATTTACTTTTTATTCTGTCATAAATAGGATTTTTGTTATTGAAATAAACTTAAAAATGGATTTTTAGGAGAAGTTGCGAATAGTAATTTAATTATTTCCATTTTCAGCAATTTTTCACAAAGGATACAGTGATGACTGGCGAATTGCTTGCCGTCTCTATAGAGGACCACTACTTATTATTCTTTTCATGTTTTTATGGGGTATTAACATTTATGGTTGGCGATCGTCTGGAGTTAATCATGTTTTAATATTTGAATTAGATCCGAGAAATCATTTATCAGAACAACATGTTATAGAAATTGCTGCAGTTTTTGGAGTAATCTGGTCAATATCTGTATTAAGCTTTTTGTACAGTGATAATCTTGGTGTACCTGCTTATATAAATCCTCTAATTTTATTTGGATTCATGCTAGCATTTCTTTTTAACCCTACAAAAACTTTGCGGCATGGAGCTAGATTTTGGGCATTACGAGTTTTGGTATGTTAACCCTTTACAGTTACTATATGTATATACTAATTTGCATGTTTTACAGATACGTGTGTTCTTTGCTCCATTTTTTTACGTAAATTTTGCAGATTTTTGGATGGCAGATCAACTCATTAGTTTAATACCATTTGTTACTGATATTCAGTATATTGTGTGCTTCTACTATACGAATAGTAACTGGTACAAAGCTGATGGTAAGCTGTTATTATTACTAAAATATGTTTAGATAACGTTATTTAAAAATAATTTTTGAAAATAAATATTCTTCAAATCTTATATAAAAAAGCAAAGTAAATTATTTCAAATTTTTTACTCAAATTTTATTTCATAATAATAAATAGAATAAAGCACATTTTCTATTTAACTACGTTTATACATATGCATTATTTATGTAATTGAAAATTATTATGTTATGACAGTTACCATAATCAACATTCTATTTTTGACAGTTTGATAGTGCGTCTAAACGACTAATTGTTAGAGCTAGATAAACGTGTTTACCCGACAGAAACGAGTCTATTGAAGTCGCCCGTATATATATCATTTGCAAGTCAACCACCGACAATCCATACGAGCGCATGCATACTATCGAATTAAACATACATACTTGTGTATTAATTGGTAGTATGTATAATAATAATTATGTTGAATATGCAGAGAACTAAATAGCGATCATTGGCTGATAATGTAAAAGAATGTATCGGAGAATATGCAGTGTTAAAATACGATGATGCGAAAATAAGTTTAGTATGCGATAAACCTTTGATGTGCTGGAGCAAAACTGTGAAAACACGTAAACATTCTTGAACATAGAAATAAAAAAGAGCTTGATTTAACGTGCATGCTTCTAGCTTACAATTTATCAAGCATTTCGGCATTTCTGGTGAAAATATAATCCTGTACATACGTATCTACTGTGCGCAAGAATATTAAAAACAAAATTAAATCTCAGTTAGCAAATAAATATCTGTATGGGCAATTACAAGGCTGGTTAAAATACATTAACAAAATTTGAACTTTCTAAAAAGCAAGTAGTAATATTTATTAAATACAATACGACATCTAGGCCATGCGTTACATCTTGTGACAGAATGTATTAAAGAACGTTATCCAGAGATAGATGCATTAGTTGCAAATACAAAGGCAGTTTGACAAGCTTCCCAAATAGACTCAAGAACTTTATAGTGTTGCGATATCCCTGAACTACCACAGCCAATTTTTACACGATAGAGAAAATGGTTGAAGGTAGCTTTTTATTACGTTAAACATTTCTACCAGGTAAAGTAAAGTACGTAGTTTTACAATTCAGTCCGACAGAAGTTGCTGCTAAGAAGAAAATTCAGAAAATTTCAAGACATGTTCATGGTAAAAACGATTTTAATAACTACTGATGACAGTTGTAAGGGATTACGTGAGGCAATAAAATAAAAAAAAATCTTCGTGTCGTTGATAAAATCACTACAAATACTGGACGATGTTCACTGACTGCTACGTACTGTAGTTGATGGAAGCAGTGAACATGATACATTTACAAACTCAGATGTGCCAATATTATGCTACTTAATATTAAATGGTTCTTCTTTGCATATAAGGACATTTTTTCATTGCGACGAACAAGTATATCTGATGCTGATTACCACAGAATAGTGTTTGAAGCGATGGCATGCATCCGCCCACGTTGCTTGTCGGCGATTGACCAACAGACGACAGAGAACTCGGCTAGCATCTGTCAGGCAGATAAGATTATCCAGCTCTACTAATTATAGGATAATATGTCTTTTTATACATAGTCATAGACTAGTTTCAAATCGTCAAGAACATAACACTTTAAAAATTTCACCACCATTTCACCACCCTCAGATTATATAGGTTGATTGGTCGAAATGTTTTAAGGGTGATTCAAGACTTTTACAATAATTAGCAATAGCAAAGTTGCACAAAACACAATTTTAAAATTTTCGAATCAGTGAATCCATCAAATGATGATTAGCAATAATAAGCAATAAAGGCAATTCGTAAATAGATACTGCTGTTAAGTGACATGTTTTCAAAGAAAATTAACTTAAAAATATGAAAAGTAAACACTTGTAAAAGGTGATTGTATGGGTACTTGCACATATGTTAAGGAAAGAATGAATTTCGAAGTGTAAAACCTAATAAAATTTTGTCATACTTTGAAATAATGAGCTAGATTTTTCAGCGATCGCAATAAATAATGAAGACATAATAGAATTATTATAAAGTGCACATGGTTTTGATAGTTTTTAACTGATCCAACTGATAATAATTTTATATAAATACAGCATACCTGATTATTAAAGCACGGAATTATATGCATTAAAAACTCTGAAAATATGTGCATATACATATATGCACAATATTTTGTTAAATTATGCAACAGTTTTTAAAAAATTATGCAACAATTTAGTTAAATATGCACTTAAAAAAAATTGAAGTACAAAAACACAATAGAATTACAAAATTTATTTAAAAGTTGTTTGTATTACAAAAGATAAATTGATAAATTAATGTAAAGTAAAAACCTACAAACTATAAAATATTACATTTCATTTTTTATAATATTGTAAATATTGACAATCAAATACAAATTTTTATATATAGAAAAACTTCTTTCTACATCAACAGAAGTGATTGATTGGTGAAAACTTAAATTTGCGTATAGTGGTGGCATCCATTGTTATAGAACAGGGATGGTGAACCTTTTTTTGATGTCAGTGCCACTAAGTCATAAAAATTCCTTTTTAAATAGGTAACGTGCCACAATAAAATTTCATTCGAAATTTCAGCAAGTGTAATTAAATAAACAAATAAAAGCAAGTCTTCTTTAAACAATTTTTTATTAATCAATGTTTTACAAAAAGCAATATGCTAGAAACAAAATTCACATTAAAAACAATTGTTTTTAGTGTGATTTTTGTTGCGATGATAAAGATTTAATATCTGGTTCATATTTAGTTAATTTCAACAGTACGCATGGCTCATCCGTCATTCTTTTTCTATATTTATTTTTTATAAAATTTAATTCTGAAAATAGAGATTCACATGCCCACGTTGATGAAAATATTGATAAAATTGCGTTTGCTAATATTTTTAAACAATTAAACGTGCCAGGAATTGAATTCCATGTAGTTATAATTTCATCTTCAGCAATTTTATTTATTTTATCCAATAATCGATTACTTTCAATAACTTCTATATCATTTCTTAAATCAACAAATTTTTGGTTCCATATGGTATTTGCCTGAAATTCAACTAATTCCATTTCTAATTCATTAAAATTTAACCACTCAAAGATTTTTAAATTTAATTTTTCAAATGGTATTGTGTCAGGATATAAAATAAATTTTCTTCAAATTCTTTAAACTGCGTAAATCTTGCAGAAAATTCCTGAATCAGAGATTGAAGTACCATTGAAAATTCTTTCGTTAATAACTCTTTATTTTGCTTTTCTTGACATTCACTTTCAGAAAAAATTTTTTTTGTAGTTAACATAGTAAGATAGGTATTCAGTACTATAAAATTATTTCATAAATATAAATTAAGTGCAGATTAATAATTCTTAATTCATTTCTACAAAAAACGATAACATAAAAAAATAATTTTGTTTTTGTGTGTGCCATCAAACTTTTCAAACGTGTCACTTGTGGCACGCGTGCCATTGGTTCGCCATCCCTGTTATAGAAGGCTCATAATTTCCATTTAAAATATTTGAAATTTTAGTAAGTTCATCAAACCCTGCATTTTTTGTTAATATGTCTTGCAACTTCGTTTTTATAGAATCACCAATTTTACCTTTAACTTGGTTGACCTTATTTTTGAAATCTGTAATTAATTTCACAAAATCTGTAAGTTCCACGCCCTGCCTCGCTAATGTAGCTAACGTTGCCATAATAAAACTAAAATTCGCTTTGATAAATGCCACTTGTTGATTTAATATAGGAATATTTAAAATATTTTTACTCTCTTTAATAGCTGCGGAATCATCAGAAAATTTTAACACTAACACTGCAATATCATTCAAATAATTTGCATTAAAAAAAATGCGGCTTCTAGCCACGTTTCCCACCTCGTAATTATTGGCTGAGGTAGCAAAGGAGTATTAGGTAAACTCCCTTTGTACACTTGTATTCGGAAGGGTGCTTTTACAAATATTTTCTTGACCGTATTGATTAAACAATTTACATCTGGATATTGGTTACGAATTTCTTCTGCTATTCTATTCACGCCAGGAGCTAAGCATGTGACATGTATCATTTTTGAATAAAATACTTTTAGAGTTTGTGCAGATTTGGTCATGTATGTAGCAGCGTCTGACAACATCAATAAAACCTTTACAGTAGGGACAGCATTGGATAAATAGAAACTTGTTAATACTTCGTTTATAAACTGTGACATAGTTACATTGTTGAATTTCTCTAATTGTTTCAAACCAATTAAATACGCTTGACCAGGAACGTTTTCACTCAGTACACCTATTAATAAATTGGCGATAAATCGGCCACAAGTGTCAGTTGTTTCGTCGATTATAAAATAGATATAATTGTTTAAAATTGACTCCCTAATTTCACTCATGGTTTTTCCGAAAACATTGTTTATATATTTTTTTCTAAAGGTGCTTTCATCTGGTACTGGTCTATCACAATACTTCTCTAAAAACGCTTTAAAAGTTGGATTTTGTAATTTCATAAGCGGAATATTGGCACTAACAAAGGCGTCACATAAATCAAAATTGAAGTCTTCTCTATTTTCACAGACTGATGCCGAAGAAATTGTTTCATTAAGCGTTAATTGTATTGTATTTTTCATTTTCTTCTTATATTTTGTATGCGATGCTGTAGCAATATGTAGTGTAATTTGAAATTTTTTGTCACATGGAATCTATTAATTCAAAAACTGTTTTGGAAACAAATACAGATAAGAAATAATATAAAGTAAACTTACTGCAACATCGACAAAACACCTTGTTTAAATTTAAATAAAGTTCTGGATAATCCTTTATCCATGTAACTATCAAAGACTGTGTTGGTGGCATTATTAGTTCGTTCTAAAAACAACGACTGACCCCTGAAAAATCCAAAATGAAACTGAAAGACAACCGATGGCCGTGGGACTTGTAGTAAAGCATAGAGAAAATAGGGGATTCCCAGTTTTTGCCGACGCCATACCGGGCGGTTTGTAAAATGTAGGAGAACTCCAGTTCTCAAAATGCAGTGTGGGCAATATTTGCTTTGTTTTATTTAACAAAAAACTTAAATCATACAAATACTCACGTATATGTATTTTATTCTGGTATATGCATCAATTTCTGAAAATATGCAAAATGAAAATCGGTTTTTTACATTTGTTTTTGTTTAGTTCGTGTAGATACGAAGAAAAATTTCTTGGCATATCGATATTATGGAAAATGTAAATGCATATAATTCCGTGCTCTACTGATTATATACCTCCACCGTTGATTTGTAACATTTTAATCAGCGACGCCACAGATGTTTGCAATACTGATGGCCGTATTCAAGTTTGCTGCTATGTAGACATTTCAATAAGACTAAATCTTATATGTTCCAAAATATGTTTTTCTGCATTCTCTTATTAAAATACTCTGCCGTATTTTATACCATCGCAAAATTATTTTCCTGGAATCTGTTATGCGTGTTTCGTTTCTATAACAATCTGAAAAAATAAAAAGTTTCACATTTCTAACTGACATTTTTGTTAATTAAATGAAATATATGACTTATTATCCATTGTTTTATCCGTGTAATCGTGATTGTAGAAAAAATCTTGTATACACATATAATTTCTAAAGCAACGTTCCATTTACACTTTCTATAGATTACTGCTTCGTTCTGTTAGCGCGCCAACATTATAGCTCAATTGTAAGTATACCACTTTTAATAAACAAATAATTATATACATAATTCTTATTTAAAGAGATTTTACAGATTTTCTTCACATAATTCTTATAAAAGAATATTGGTTTAAAGTCTTATAAAATAATTCCTAAATCCAGTTCTGAATTTTGAATCCCCATTAATCCATCTTCTTTATTTCTTAAGCACATGTATTAGTTTGTGTTGTTGTTAGCATCGAAAATATAAAAATACCTTAAACTCAAAGCAATACATTCGTTGCTGATGATGATGAATTGTAATGCAAGCAAGATGTAGTGATTAATGCAAATAAGTGAAAAAAAGATCTTTCTATGTGAACTAACGTGCAGGCGTTCAGTTAAAAATAAGAATCCTGATCCACTAGTTTTCTGGTAACAAAACAAATTAACTTTAAAAAATGCATATCAAAACTGCAGATTATATTTAATAACTAACATTTCCCTGTACAACAAAAAATACATATTTCGACTTTCATTTTATTTAATCTAGTTCCGTTGACCCTTTCTTCTTCTTTTTCTACATAAATAACAATTACCGAGGACTGCATTAATATTAGTAGTAATATCCCTGATGTAATATTCGAGCATTTACTTCACCTAACCCCCAATTTATCAAAATCTAAAATTGACTTAACAAATGTTGAACAAAGAAAATGAAAATAAATGTACTGATTTTATGTTAACAATGGATAGAAAAATATTCTAAAATCAATAATTTTCAAATCACTCATACATTTAGATCGTTGACTTACTACTTGCTTTACAGAAATATATATTAATGACGAGAAATCAGTTAAGAATGAATAAGAGTAATTATTAACCGAATACCAAAATTTTCAATAGAAAATAAACTCCATAAAGTTATTTACAAGTCAACTCCGCAAAATTTTTCATATGTACAACGCACTCCCTTCAATAAATTAGCACCACAGTAGCAATGGCAATTATATGACAAAGACTTACATACCGTGTGTTTCATTTTCCTGGACATGGTATAGGTATTTACTACATTCAATGAAAAAACAACATGCCAATGTATTGGAAGCTTTATAAACAACTTTTAATAAAAAAATAGTTATGTATTCGAAAAAGAAAAAAAACAAATATTTTAAGTTGATAAAAAAATAATAGCTTCCGGCAAGTGTTTTTAGTTATTATTATCTTAATCGACCGATTTATAATATTATTACAAAACCCAGGGCTGTATGGCAAGTATTCATAAGAAAAAGTAAATGCTTGCCATGTCATATCTGAAGCAATGGAATTAAACATTATTCGTCACGCTGAATAAAAACATATCAGCTCCATTATGAAGACGATAAAATAAAGAGAACTGTTTTGTGAAACTATGTTTAATTTAATAAATGAAAATTACATTTTTGGAGTGAAGAGAGAGATCTTCCAAAGGGATCAATATAATGGACACACCGTACTTATAGGATACAACAACATGTAACTATTCTGAATACCTATTCAGTTATAGATGTTCTATTCCTTATGATAATATAAAATGTGCTAAACATATAAGGAATTGTACAGGGTGTTTCAAAAAGAATATACGTATTTCGAATTCATATATTTATTAAACTTTAAGACATATGAATATAAAACTTTACACACATATTTACGAACTTTTCAAGTTCAGATTACAGATGTTCAATATGTCCTCCATCAGCGACACGAACAATATCACATCGATACTCAAATTCCTCCCATACTCGGGCAAGCATGTCCTTCGTCACTGATGTTATGGCAGTACGGATCCGGTTCTTTAACTCTTCCAGGTTCTGTAGGAGTGGTGGTACATAAACATTGTCTTTAACGAAACCCCACAGGAAGAAGTCACAGGGTGTCATATCCGGTGACCGTGGAGCCCAGCTGAGATATGCTAAGTCGCCAGCTCCTTGACGACCAATCCAACGGTTCGGTAGAGTTTCATTCAGATATTCACGCACTTGGCGACTCCAGTGAGGGGGTGCCCCGTCTTGTTGAAAAATGAAGTTGTCTTCGTGCAGCCTCGGAAACAACCAGTTTTGTAACATAGCGAGATACTGCTGACGGTCAACCGTGTTTCACACACATTGATTTTAGCCGAATCTCATACATGTTCAATGGCTGCATGTGGGTTCTGTCGACCCCAAATTCGAACATTGTGTTTGTTTACCAGACTACTAACATGGAACGTCGCTTCATCACTGAACACAATGCGTTATGCGAAAGTGTTATCATTGTCAATAGCATCATGAATCTCGTTACAAAATGCCACACGTTTCCGTTTGTCATCAGAACGCAGAGCTTGTAACAACTGTAACTTGTACGGCTTCATAACCAACCGACGTCTTAAAACAGGCCAAATTGTTGTTGTAGGCAGTTGTAACTCGCGACGGGCACGACGAATTGATTTTGAAGGATTACGTTGGAAAGCAGTTTGAATTCGTGCAACATTTTCTTCAGAAACACGAGGGCGGCCAGGACTCTTTCCTTTACATACACATCCTGTATTTACAAACTGTCGATACCATCTGCGAATGTTCCACCCATTCGGAGGATCAATTTGGTAGCTCAACCTGAAACGTATTTGCACTGTGATCACGGAGTTGCACTTCGCAAACTCGAGAACACAAAATGATTTCTGCTGCGGAGTTGCCATTTTAAACATATAACGGTTACCAAGAAAAACAGAAGACAACTGACATCTAGCGGCTATTAAATAAACCAGACTATGTATTTGTTTCTCCAATAGCCGAGCCGAGGCGCAGCGATCGATAGTTTGGTACAAAATAATACTTTGTAATACATATATTCTTTTTGAAACACGCTGTATTATAGTTATACTTTTAAAGTCATTAACAATATTCAAATTAAGATATAAAACTATATAATAAACTAATGAGCGATATGTCAAGTAAGACAAAATACTACAAAGTAAAACAAAATACTAAGTTGATCAATGATATTCAGATTAATAATTCTTGATGGCTCTCTATTCAAGTTCAGTCAGGCTCAAGGATGTTGTACAAAAGTTTTAGTTTAGTTAGTGGAACGCTTGCACGTTCAATTCACTGTCTTACACAGTTTTTACCAGGCTCATATATAAAAGAAAAGGACACCAGAAACCAAGACTCTCTATATAATGTAGAGGGTCAAACAAAATTCCCTCACTTGCTAAGATGGTAATTATCTACTATAATCAAAATGGTGAACCAAGCCACGTAAACATGTGTCAGGTTAATCTGTTTGAAAAAAGTGGTAACTCAAATCACTCCAAAGGTTCTAGCAACAATGGGTTGTATATATATTACTTACAAGAGAAAGACAGTATGGGGAAGAAAATAGTAACAATTTACTGGAAAATAAATATGGAGATATTTTAATTGATTGGAATTAATGAATTATTTCAACCATGAATAAAACAACATTTCAATATAACTAATAACCAAAATAAAGCTGGTAAACCTTAAATAGCGTTAGAATATTTAATAATACCAAGAATGATTTTAAAAATAAATCTAAAACATTTTATAATTCAAAAGAAAACTAGTGTAGTTGTAAAACAAAATCATTACTTGAAGTAAATGAATTTATTAAACCAATATATTTTACAATCGATAAGCTGATCAATTCTCTCAAGTAAACAAAGAACAGCAATATTAACTAGTTATGAAAATCCAACAAAAAAGGTATTTAGCAAATAAAACATTAAAGTAACTTCAAAATAAAATAATAGTTAAACTACTATAATAATCTCCTAGAATAAGAAAATGTAACAATCCACAGCCATAATAAAATAAATCAATTAAATTGCCAGTAGTAAAGTAAATTAAAGTGAAAAACTGTTAAGGATGTAAAAATTATCTAATTATAATACTCATCAAAATTTTACGCTAGAATAAACAGTGGTGTACACAAAATATGGACAAAATAATGAACTATACTAAAAATCAGCAAATTAAATTCGACTTCCTTATGAAATGCTATTCAAGCATTTATAATCAACGTAAACATGAAGACATTTCAAACATTTGTTTTATTTTTTCATTGAATACTTAGTTTTATTGTAAAATGTCATTACAATTTAATAATAGGTAAATAATCTTAATTTAACTTACATGCATAGGTCAGTGTATGATGAAACATATGAGAATAATTTAAACGTTAATGAGCCCTTGTTTGCCACGCTTTGTGAGTAGTTCAACTCTCGTCGGGCAAACTATAGCCTCATTAACGAACTTATTCTATATGATTTATCGTATCTTTTGTCACGAAGCATGTGTGGACAGAACGCAAGCTCTCATTAACATTTAAATTATTCTCATATATTCACCAAGTGGCTTATGCCAAGTGTTCATATTCACATCGTGACAATGTATGTAGTTGTACATATAGCGGAGTCAACCCGAACTTCTATACGTTTCATTCTTGTTTAGATGGAAAAATTGCAAGTTTGGACGATAGAGGGAAGCGTAGTTTTTTTTTATTGGTGTAAGGTGTGTATCGCACAAATGAAATTTAAGAGCGTTCATAATGAACAATCACTTCACAACAAATAGTTTTATTACATATTTCTAAAGTTTTGATTAGTTTTTTTGAAATGAATTATTTCATTAAATGTGAAATACAATTCTCTTAAAGTTAAATCTTGATATTTTCTTGATTAAGACTAATTTACTTATCAGAGGTTTCTTATATTACTTGCATGCTTTTTTATTAATTAAGTGAATACAAGAATATCTGCATTATAGATTTAAAAGAAGCTCATGATATATAATAATATAAGCAAATATACAAATAATTAATTATAAAATGCTTCCACTGCATTTATATGCTTTTTATGATATAATTAGTATCATACAATAAGGAAACTAAACAATGCTATTTCCTCGTTTTTACTATTTATTTTACAGATGCAAATTATTGCATTGAAAAACGGATTTTTTTACGATTATTTATTGCATGTTTACCACCGTGGTTTCGATTTGCTCAATGTCTACGACGTTTTCGAGATACTAGAGAAACTTTCCCACATCTTGCCAATGCAGCAAAATATGCAACATCATTTTTCGTTGCCACATTTACTACACTCTTGAATTTGTATTCTGGTAAGTCATAATGCAGCATCATACAATAAACACTACTTTATATATTTTCCAGATAAATATATGTCGATGACTGAAAATCCTTTTTTTTATTTATGGATTTTCGCTTCACTTATAAGTTCATGCTATGCCTACACATGGGATATTAAACTGGATTGGGGGCTCTTTGATGCCAAAGCTGGTGACAATAAATTTCTGAGAGAAGAAATAGTGTACTCCTCAACGGTATATTTTCTAACTTTCATAATTTTTGTTTATTGTAGGTGTGTGATATAATAAGAGATGAATAAAACATAATTTCTTTCGATAATTACTCTTCTATGCTAAATCTTAAGCAAAGCAAGTACCTTAATAGGAGGGATTTTTAATAAAGACTAGGACTAGTATTGCCAAAACTTTCTTTATTAGCAATACTTCTATCACTTTTTATGTACATACCGTGCATTCATTTTATCTCGCTACGAAAACTGTACCACATTATATTCGGGTCTAGCTGCCGAATACCGATCAGAATGTAAAGTGAGGGGTGCGAGTCATTTGAATCACGACTATAACTGACTACTGATCGTACTAACTGCAGCCCCACCACTAATTTGACTGTAGGCGTATCGATATCGTATTAACGGTCATTCGTGGTTTGCATTTGGGAGAGTGTGTTATGGTAAGACCTTTAAATTTAAATATTTTTTAATTATATTACTTCGATAATGTATACATTGGAAGAAAAAATTCAAATGATAACATGGGCTTTGAAAGGTAATTCTTTACGGCGTAGGTAGATCGTCCCTTTCCTGCATTAACAACAATATCATGCTTTCATATTAAAATGCTACAAACACCGTATCATATTATATTCGGGTCTAGATACCGAATACCGATCAGAATGTAAAGTGTTGGGGCGCGAGTCAGTCGAATGACAACAACGACTGACTACAGATTACAGATTAAGTAGTTGTTCGTGTTACTTGGCGGAAGGTCTATCACTGACTGTCCAAATTGTTTACGTCCAAAAATTAATAAATTATAATTACTTTTAACTATACAATTAGGTATTTTTACAATAAGTTTCGCATTGAACTAAAAGACGTTTTCTAATAAAACGTTTAAAAATAAAAAAAACTTTTAAAGAAGCTAAAAAATAAAATAACTTCTCGGAACTTAAAAAATGTAACTTGCCAAAACTTATAAAATACTTTTTAAATACAGAAAATAAATTCAATTAATTAATTAAATTCTCAAATGTCGCTAAACAGTACCCCAATCTATTATAAAATTCATTTCGAACATTGGCCAGTACAAGAGAATTAATAATTTGGAATTGGTGTTCGATATTAACCTGTAATTCTTCCAAATTATTAGCCCTTTCGTCTTGATGCCCATATAACTTTGATTGTATGTAACCCCATTAAAAAAAAGTCATTAGGGGCTAAGTCTGGTGACCTTGGTGGCCAGCGAATTGTACCACTATTAGATATAACTCTTTGGGAGAATATATTATTTAAATATTGATTCATAATTCTAGTTCCATGGGCCGGACAACCATCATGCTGGAACCATACGTTCTCTAAATTGGGATTAATAGTTCTCAAAGCAGGGACAATGTCGTTTCGAAGAAGATTCAAATATATTTCCCCATTTAAATTTCCTCCGATAAAGAATGGGTCAATAATGTTATTCCCATAAATACCAGCCCAAACATTCAATTTTTCAGGATACTGTGTCCCCGTATTCAATTGTCGATACTCGTATTGAATAGACCAATATCGAAGATTCGACGAATTGTGTTTACCGTGCAACGGAAACGTGGATTCATCGGTAAACACGATAGTCTCAATGAAGTGTTCATTCGCATTTACACGTTCTATTACAGTTTCACAAAATTCCATTCTACGGTGTTGATCAGCATGAAAAATTTCCTGATGAGTTTGGTATTTATAGAATGTATATTTATTTTTCTTTAATTTCTTATGAACTTTACCCACGCTATTACCTATCTCTTCTGATATTTTAGATATAGTAATATTGAAATTTTCTTTGACCATTGCGCACACCATGACTTCCTGCATTTCTTTATCGTTATTTATTTTCCGTATTTTATGACATTTACATCCCAAAATGCAACCTTCTGATTTAAACTTTTTAACTACTAATGATATTGTTCTTAATGCAGGAAAAGGACGATCTACATACTTTTCAGAGAAAAGGCGCTGGATACGCCGTAAAGAATTACCTTTCAAAGCCCATGTTATCATTTGAATTTTTTCTTACAATGTATACATTATCAAAGTTATATAATTAAAAAAATATTTAAATTTAAAGGTCTTACCGTAACACACTCTCCCAAATGCAAACCAGGAATGACCGTTAATACGATATCGATACGCCTACAGTCAAATTAGTGATGGGGCTGCAGCTAGCACGATCAGTAGTCAGTTATAGTCGTGATTCAAATGACTCGCACCCCACCACTTTACATTCTGATCGGTATTCGGCAGCTAGACCCGAATATAATGTGGTACACTTTTCGTAGCGAGGTAAAATGAATGCACGGTATAGTCTCTTGTAGTGTAATAATTTTTTCCTAATTGCATTGCTATTGATCAAGATGAGAAGCATTCCTTTGAGTATCTTCAAAATCGCCTCTAAAGCCTTAGTAGCATCGAATTATGTTTGAAACCGCCATCATTTAAGACATACTACTGTGGGCAAAAAATAGTAAGACTTTGTTCATAATTTTTAAATTCTTAATTTATTCTCCCAAATCTATTTCGTCCCCCTCAAAGTAATACCCCCTGGCCCCAATATACTTGTGCCAACGTTTCTTCCAATTCTCGAAACAGTTGTTAAAATCAATTTCAGGAATAGCCTTCAATGCGCGTAGCGATTCGCGTTTAATGTCTTCAATTGACTCAAAACGGTTTCCCCGGAGCGGTCGTTTGAGTTTGCTGAATAGCCAGAAGTCACACGGAGCTAAATCAGGCGAATACGGTGGTTGCGGCACGATATTGGTTGAAAATTTGGCGAAAAACTCACGAAGAATTAATGCAGTATGCGACGGTGCATTATCGTGGTGCAAAAACCAAGAGTTGTCGGCCCATAATTCTGGCCTCTTTTTACGAATAGCATTGCGCAAACGACGCATAACACTCAAATAGTATTCTTTGTTGACAGTTTGGCCGGTCGGAAGGAATTCGGAGTGCACCACACCTTGATAATCGAAGAAAACTGTCAACATAACCTTGATTTTTGACTTGCTTTGACGTGGTTTTTTGGGCTTCGGCTCACCTTTGATACGATATTCGGCCGATTGATCGTCTGTTTCCGGGTCATAAGCGTAGATCCAAGTCTCATCTCCAGTTATGATGCCTTTCATTTTGTCTTGATAGTCGGAAAGCATTGTTTCACAGACGTCAACGCGACACTGTTTTTCGAAAAATTGAGTGATTTTGGAACAAATCGTGCTTTCACTTTTCTTATGCCCAAATGATTTTTCAAAATGGTTTTCACTGATCCTTCCGATATTCCAACGATGCCAGTAAGGTCTCTGACTGTTAATCGTCGATTCTCAAGCACCAATTCCTTGATTCTATTGACGTGTTGATCATCAGTTGATGTTGATGGCCGTCCTGGACGTGGTTCGTCATCAACGCGTTCTCGACCCTCTTTGAATAATTTGTACCAATCAAAAACACTTGCTCGCGACAAACAATTATCACCGAAGGCCTTTTGCAACATTCTGAACGTTTCGGCACCAGAAATCTGATTCCGTACACAAAATTTAATGGAACTTCTTTGTTGAATAATTTCACTCATTGTAAAAATCGCCAAATGCACTTTTTGTACTTCAGAAAGACAAGCGTATACTAAACACTAATGATTATTTTGATGTGACATTTGGCACAGATGTCACTGACAGTCATACCAACCTAGAAAAAAATATTTCGACGAATGGGTTTTCGCGCGAAATTTAAATTAAAAAGTCTTACTATTTTTTGCACAAAGTAGTATGTGGGCAACAACCGACCCGCTGTAAGATTTGATCCGGCCCGCGAGACATTGTCATATTATTTCATGTCTGATATCTATCGCTAAAAATTATGAACACTACTTTAAAATGCACATTAAAGTTTGGTTCACAACATGTCAAAGGTTGCCCATATAGATAAATGTGGTAATGGGGCTTCATCAAGAAAGGAAACACACTTGACATTTTGCTATTTAAAAATTCTGTTACAACATGTGTACAATGTACATGCGAACCTTTAAATGTAATGGTAAAAACGCGTTCAACAGATGTTTCAAAAAATGTTAGAAAATTGCGAGATAATTAAGCGTGGTCTGTATAAATAATTACTAATTCAGTATCGATAGTTTCCATTATTAGTGTACTAACTAATAAGATTATTCCGATTGTATATCTCTGATTAAGTTATTAAAAATAGGTTGTACAAAATCTACAAATTACAAAAATAATTATTTTTAAGTTGATCACTTTACTTTTTTAAATATTTTCTGCGGGCAACGCATTTTTTTTGAGACACAGAATCTGCAAAATTTAATTTTAATGTATTATATTGTTCCAAAATTTTTTTTATAATCAGTACAGACAGCCCGGAATTTAATATTTATGAATTCTAACACACTTGAAATTGTGCGAAATCAGAAATTCATTTGGAGCTAAAATAATTATATATATATATATATATATATATATATATATATATATATATATATATCTACAAAGATCTTCCACAAATATTAGTAGTTTTGACAACCTGAAGAAACACCCCAATGATTTGACTTAATGATGTGTAGCTCAGAAGCGAATCGGTTATCAAAATGTCTTTTTACAGAAAATCGCGGGAGCCGCTTCACTATTACCTCATGTGTCGGTTCTTGCCTTATATTTGTTTTTACAAAATATTAGTAGTTTTTGACAAGCTGAGGAAACACCCCAATGATTTGAATTAATGATGTGTAGCTCAGAAGTGAATCGGTTATCAAAATGTCTTTTTACAGAAAATCGCGGGAGCTGCTTCACTATTACCTCATGTGTCGGTTCTTGTCTTATATTTGTTTTTACAAAAACCGGATTTTAACTTTAGTTACTTATATAAATTGAGAAATATGTGTACAAAGGATACTAGGAAAATTTTGCAATACAGCTTTGTTTATTTAATTTTTTCAAATTTCCTCTACACTCAATACACCTCTCCATCCTCTGAAACCAATCTTTAAACCAGTTCTGCCAAGTTTTACTAGGGAGTAAAGCACACTCGTTGTCCCAAGCCCGCTGAAGGTCCTCATCACTGGAAAACCGTCTCCCTTTCACCTTCATTTTCACATGCGGGAACAGTGCAAAGTCGCAGGGAGCAAGATCTGGACTGTAGGGAGGGTGCTCGAGAAGTTTCAATCCTGTCGTGGTCAAATCGGTGCAGGCTTTGGCGCTGTGAGCTAGAGCGTTATCGTGATGGAGGAACCAGGTGTCCATTCTTGACTTTGGCCGCAGGTTCTTCATAGATCCAATGACTTTAGGCAGGCACTGTTCAGTATACCACTTAGCTGTGACTGTCTTCTGTGTATCCAAAACGACGCCTTCCACAATTCCACTCGATTTGAAAAATACAGCTATCATTTTCTTCTTTACAGATCGGGACTTTCTGACAACTACGGGTGTGTCCTCATTATCAAAGACCCAAACTTTGTTTTGAGCTTTACTCGGCACATCGTAATAGTACAGCTAAGTCTCGTTACCTGTCAACATGTTGTTCACATACCGAGATTTTTAGCATCTCCCGGCACTAAGTCACACGTCGTGTCATCTTCTCTTCAGTCAGTTGATGCGGCACCCAGAGAGAACAAAGTTTCTTCACGTGCAAATGATCATGCAGAATCGAACGAATTGCTGGTGCATTTAGGCCTGAAGTACCCTCTATCTGTTGGTAGTTCACTCGTCTGTCCCCGCGAAGCATTTTCCTCATAGTAGTAACGTTTTCCTCCGTAACTGACGTTCGTGGCCTTCCCGGCCTCTCAGCATCCTCCACAGTTAATTTCCCCTTTGAAATTCTCTATACTATCTGAATATCGTTGTGCGATGTGGACAAACATCACCTAGTGCAAGAGTCGTTTCTTGGAAGCACTGGTCTATGTTTAAACCACGCACGAAATTATAACGCAAAACTACCCTTATCTCATTTCGTGACCACGATGCCATCGCAAGCACTTTAAACTCTCACTGCTAATGAATAATTGAGCCCACCGACATGGCGCGGCGGCTAGTATGCACGTATGAACATGTCTCAACATGCAGCAACAAGCAGCTTCCTACGATTCATTGTTGCGTCATATTGCAAAACTTTCCTAGTACCCTTTGTACTTAAAATACTATACTATTTAATATATTATTGGCTACGAGCTTTTAACAACTATATTTTTATTTACAAGAAGAGGTATATAAGCAATTTAAACAGATTAACATTTCGTAACACTTAATTGTTTAGTAAATATTATTTACAATATATGGTAAAAATTATATTACGTATTTCGATTATATTTTTACTCGCGTTACTAAATTTCTGAAAGTGGTTATACACGTAGGTATGCTAATTAATCGAATTTATTCTAATGTCTTATAATTTTCATCGATAAAACGGCTTGCATTTTGTTGTTTTCTTCTTATTTTTACAATAATTTGTCTGCCTTGAACTTCCGTTTATATTCACGAGTAAATGTATAAGTACCATAAATTTTAGTTCTGGATAATTTGTCCTCGTAGTTTATAAGTATTTTTTGTTGTCAATATAAATGTATTTAAATTTAATTAATGGCTCTATTTGATTGAGAAAGACTCAATATCTTCTTCACCTCTACTGATTCTCTTATACTTTGTTGGTGTCAGATAGATTTAGTATTGTACCTAGTCAAGTCATAAATGCTGGTACACAACTGAACGCACTCATTACGAATGCAACACTGGGCGCATCCATTTCGTATTGATTGCGATTTGACAGTTGACATTTATGCTTCATTGTGACGTAAAAAGTTTTTGGCATTAATTGTTTACAATCATGGAATGGGGCGACATCGAAAATCGTATTGTTGTAGTTGTTCTACTAAAATGCAACATGGAAAAAGGCGATATCTTTAGAACGTTGCGACCGCTTGGAATCACTCGCAATTTTATGTATCGTGCTATGACGTTGTTTGAGGGTACTGGTGGAGTACGAGACCGTCAAAGATCCGGCCGTCTGCGCACTGTGAGAACTCCGAAAGCGATCAAAGCCGTGAAGAAGCGAATCGACCGCAAACCGCTGCGAAAACAGAAAATCTTGTCGCGGGAAATGTAAATTTCGCAAAAATCCATGTCTCGCATTATCAAAGAAGATTTGTGACTAAGCGCGTACAAGCGACACACTGGACACCTGCTCATGGCTACATTGAAGGAAAAACGCAAGCGAAAATCGAAAGCGTTACTCAGCCGGTACGCGAAGAACGCTCACAGAGAAATTCTGTTTACTGACGAGAAAATCTTCACCGTAGAAGAATCGTTCAATAAACAGAACGATCGTGTGTATGCTCTGGCATCCAGAGAAGCATCCCAACTCATCCCGAGGGTTCAAAGAGGCCACAATCCCGCGTCTGTAATGGTATAGTGGGGAGTGAGCTACGATGGCGTTACCAAGCTCTATCTTTGCGAGAAAGGAGAAAAAACATCGGCCAAAGTATATCAATCGACCGTCTTGAAACCCATTGTGAAGCCTTTCAACCAATCGATATTCAACAATAAGCCATGGACTTTCCAGCAAGACTCTGCTCCAGCTCACAAAGCAAAAACGACTCAACTGTGGCTCAAAAACAACGTTCCGGACATCATATCAACGGATGATTGGCCAGCTGATAGTCGAGACCTCAACCCGTTGGATTACAAGTTGTGGCCCGTATTAGAAGGCATGGCTTGCTCTACTCGACACCCAAATATTGAGTCGTTGAAGCGAGCCCTTGTCTGTGCAGTGGACAATTTCCCCATGCATGAAGTACGTCTCGCGATCGATGAGTGGCCACATCGTCTCAAGTCGTGCTGGAAGGCAAATGGAAGTCATTTCGAATAAGTTGTTCTAAGATTTGTAGCCATTGAATAACCCAATAAAACCAGTATTTATGACTTGACTAGGTATATGTGACAAAAAAACACAAATCACTCAGTAGAAAAGTATGTATTTTTAAACCAAATTATGTATAAATGTTTACTGTGTCGAGAATAATAAATGATAATTTTCACTGAAAAATTCATACCCTTTATAAAGAAAATTTACTATTCGCCCGGGCATGTTTCTAATAAAATGTTTTATAGGCTCCTGTGGAAGCTCAATCCAAGCAAATGTAGGGCATCACGCAACTATTGTAAGTATTGGAGAGTTAGGAAGCATATCAACATCTAATAGCTGCAACATGAGGACAACTATTGTCTTACTGAAATGTGACATTATTTAGCCCTTTGATGGGCTTTGATATACAGAATGGTTAGAAATTCATTTGCAATCGTCAGGTAGCGCAATTCCATGATTAATTTTGAATCGAAAATCCTAATAAATAAATGTCATATTGTCATTACTTAAGCCTTATGAATTGCCTAAAAAGCTATAAAACATATTAGAAGAAATGTAGATTTGGCAACATGGTATAAGACTATCAATAAATCAGTAGGAACGATATGAGAAAATACAAGTTTTATTTAAGTCTAATGAAAATTGCAATAATGATAATTAAAATAAATGCTAAAGATTGCAGCCATTGGTTTGAAGACACTGAAATCTTTGTGGAATTGAATTTAGGACACGTTGCAACATATCTGAGGTAATTAATTATATTGTGGCGTCCATTCTATTTATTACTTCCAGTTCATGGCCGGGGACGTCGTATAAATTTTTTTCCTTCAAAAAACTCCAAACAAAGAAATTAAGGGAATTCACATCTGGCAACTTCGCCAGGCAATGATATTGGCACATATCTCCCGATCCACATATCTGGAATTGTTCGTTCAACCATGCTATTATAATTCTTACATTATAAGCTGGTGTACTTTCGCTCATGTAATAGATGTTGGCTCTGACATTTAATCTAACATCCAATAATTCCTCCAACACGTTTACGTATTCATTTTCATCTGTCTATTCGGAAGAAATATTAGTCTTATAATTTAAAGGTTTAAGATGCCTAGTCAAATATTCACAGAAAACTTTCTTTGGTATCCAAATTCTGGAATTGCTCTGGGATTTTCATCCGCCCAAAAATTGAAATTGTGACTGTTGAAAACATCATGCACTCGTCACTCCATAAAATAAGTGATAAAATGTTTAATTTTATTTAAAATTGTGTTGCAAAACATTATTCCTTGCAATTGTGTTTTTATATAA
Source organism: Dermolepida albohirtum (assembly GCA_031893035.1). Taxonomy (NCBI): domain Eukaryota; kingdom Metazoa; phylum Arthropoda; class Insecta; order Coleoptera; family Scarabaeidae; genus Dermolepida; species Dermolepida albohirtum. The sequence goes on along the minus strand of JAVIWB010001395.1, from coordinate 7,743 downwards.
TACTTGTACATTTGTAACATAAAACGGCCTTAAAAGGCTTTCCGTAAGCTCTGAAAATCTGTTGTCTTACTTGGAGTCTATGCTATTTATCTAGTGCTGTAAGTAGGATCCTGACGAATATCCAAAATTCCATCTTTAACTTGAATCGTACGACAAGCTATCTAAAGTTTCTTGTGGTGAAATGTGTAAGTGCTGTTTAGGATGACACGAGAGTGTGTGTAAAGTTTTTCGTGTCGTGTAATGTGTGAATGCCCAGCAAATCGTGGAAAGCAAACATTCCATCAAAGTTCTGAATTATCTCCGGCTTCCGGTTTTAAACTGTCGTCCCCTACTAGCTCAATTATAATAGCTAATGCAGCAAATCGATTATTCGAAACCATCTCAGATATGAAAAATAAAAAGGAAATGTATACACTGATGCGTTTCCAGTTAATCCAATACCACTACTATCACATAACAACGGAAATTATCCCAAGAAGAAAAAATCGTTCCTCTATCTATAAATAATTGCTTTAACGCACTCTAACAGAACCCTCCTGATCTAGAAAGTCAACCGGGTTGGCCCAATGGGACAGTTAATCCCGCTCCTTCGCAAATCTACAAACCAGACAAACAAAGAATTCCCCCGCTTACTATCCAAGAAGAAAAGAAATGGATAGTCATTTGTCGACTTAGAATGAATCATAGGTTCATCGTACCTAACGATTATCCGTGAATTTCTGACCACCGTATATAGTAAAATAAATGACTCCAGAACATAGTAAATGTATCTTGGGTATTTAAATGACATTGAAGGAATACGAAAGAAGTTTCTTCTTATCCTAATTCTGCTCCAAACCATCAATCCTCTAGTAAGTGTAGTTTCACATCCTACGGAAAAATTTAAAAACTGTATTTCTCGTCTTCGACGTCAGACTCATCCACAACAATCATGGACCCAAAAAAAAAACATGATTCGTCGGAAAAAAGAATATTGTTCCTTTTCATCGTAGGCTGCCCGTACATTACACCATCCTAATCTAAAAGCACGATATACTAACGAGAGACAGTTTTAGTCTTGGACAATAGGAAATCAAACCAAACGAACGAATACGGCGATATATGGAACACATAGTTTCTCTATAAATTATCTACAGTTCCTTTAAAGCCATTTAAATGCTCAAAGATACGTTGACGAAGTTTTGGAACCATTCGCTTTACCATACATCTAAAGGAGCTAAACCATGTCACATTCCAGCAGGCTTCCTCAGGTTGCAGCTGATACATTACGATTCCTGCAAGAGGCAAATATAAATATTCACAATTGTCCTATGCAGTTTGCTAGACCAATCGCCCATAGAACATGTCTTGGACATGATAAGTCGAAGGGTTGGTATCTCCTATCCCTCTAATGAACCTACAACAGCTATATGATCCTCTACAAATTACATGAAATAGTTTTCATAGGAGTTCATAGAACATCTAATTAGAAGCATGTCCTGAGGCAAATAGCAGAATGTATTCTTTGCATGGACCGCCAACTCATTATTAAATGTTTTCGCTATAAAGGTTATAAGGGGTTAAATGAAAACTTAAATAATGTATGTATTATTAAAAACATACTTTTACTGGATGATTCATTTTTTTTGTCGCATATTATAACTATATTATATATTTTAGTAATGCGATAATTTAATTATTTTCTAATTAACTTATCTTTTTTCAATATTAGTGGTTTTACTACTTCGCAGTATTCGAAGATTTTATATTGCGCTTTGGATGGGCATTTTCTATGACTTTGACGGAATTGGGTTACATTCATGCCGATCTAATGATTACAATTTTGGCACCTCTTGAAGTATTTAGGTACATATACAAATTTATTATTTACCGAATTGTACTCATAAACAATATATAAATTTTAGGCGATGTATATGGAACTTTTTTCGTTTAGAAAACGAACATTTAAATAACTGTGGAAAATTTCGAGCCGTAAGGGATATATCAGTAGCTCCCCTTGATTGTTCTGATCAAACATTAATTATTCGCATGATGGATGACGAAAATAGTGTTGTTAATAGAAGAAAAAAGAAGCTTAAACAGAAAGAAGAACCCAGACTAACATTAGAGGGCGAATCTACCGATGATATGGATAATTAGTACAAATTAAATATAAATAATTTATTAAGTCAATTATTTATTATAATTATAGAAGTATATTAAATTATAGCGTACTAAAACAACAAAAACCTGTATGTACTTAAACTTTAAAAAATATATACATAATAAATACTCAAAAACATGTATACTGTTATGAACTTATATCGCGACGCTTTAGATGCTATAAGTATTCGTGAAGTTCAAATTGTTTTCGTAAAATATCTTTTTGTGATTTTCTTCTCGTAAAATCGGAAATTTATTTTTTCAACAAAAGAATTCGACCATTTCAGAAAAAACTTAACACAAATTAGAAATTTAATTCCCACGGAACTGACAAATATTTGTAATTTAACCAATAACATCAGTATGGATCGAATTACAGAGAAAAAAATACTATTATAGACAAAATGCGTGTTGCAAGAGCATTTTCAAACTTTACATTTTAAATATAACTTTAAGTGAAATGCCTTAAATAGAATACAACAATTTTATATTGAAATATTACAAATAATTTAAAATTGATATTAAGTAGAACATAATACAAGTATGCGAGAAACTATTGAAGTTCACATCGTCATATGATTATATAACATTTCATGTAAGTTTTGTCTAAGAAGCTTTTCCACGATAATCAAATACTAATAATAATAAACATATTGCCCAACATAATGATGTCTGAAACAGATATGAATAACAAAAGATGTATCTATTAAAATATCTGGGTCCAGTACACTATACATACGATCATACATCTCGAAAAGAATGTTTAATGATACTTCTAATTTGATTAAAAGTGGCATAATCTAACATAAAAAAAAATCGACTAAATATTTAAACTACAACAATAGAAAGTAATTAAATTGACAAAGTTTGCAAACATCGTATAACATTTCATGTAAATTCGGTTGAAGGTACTTTTCCGTCTTAGTCAAATAATAAAGGGTTTTCCAATAGGGACTTGACAACTTTTAATTCAACTTGTGAACGCACCCTTTCACTTATCATCGAACTGTTACTGTCAATTTATTCAGTAAACTTAAAATTTTCATCATGGTAAAGTACACGAACGAACAACGTCCGCAAATTATAAAAATTTACTACAGAAATTTGGAGTCGGTGACCGCTACTTTAAGAGCGTTAACTCCGATTTTCGGTCGTAATTCTCGCCCTAGTAGACAGGCAGTAACAAGTTTAGTGCAAAAATTTGAGTCTACATATTCGTTGTGTGATGTTGCCGTACCAGTGAGACAACGGGTTGGTCGAAGTGTCAAAAATATCGCTGCCGTTGAAACGTCCGTAGCAAATGATTCAAATCAGTCAATTCCACGGCGTTCTCAAGAGTTGGGCATCGCCCAGACCACTTTATGGCGAATTTTGCGTAAGGATCTTCGTTTACACCCATACAAGATCAAGCTAACTCAAGAATTGAAGCCGATGGACCATTTGAAGCGACGTACGTTCTCCGATTGGGCTCTGGAAAAGATGCGCCAAGATCAATTTCATCGCAAAATCATTTTCAATGACGAAGTTCATTTTTGGCTCAATGGGTTCGTCAATAAGCAAAATATGCGTTATTGGTCGAGTGAAAATCCATATGCGCTTCATGAAACACCACTTCATCCACAAAAAATAACTGTTTGGTGCGGTTTGCATGCCGGCGGCCTCATAGGGCCATATTTTTTCGTCGACGATAATGATCGTCACGTTACTGTGAATGGTAATCGTTATCGCTCCATGATTACCGATTATTTTTGGCCCGAATTGGAAGATATGGACTTGGACAACATGTGGTTTCAGCAGGACGGTGCCACAAGCCACACAGCACACGTTACAATCGATTTATTGAAGAGTAAGTTTGATGAGCGCGTTATCTCAAGAAATGGACCAGTCGATTGGCCGCCTCGTTCTTGCGATTTAACGCCTCTAGACTTTTTTCTTTGGGGCTACGTCAAGTCATTGGTCTATGCCAACAAGCCGACAACATTGGAAGAGCTCAGAGCCAACATTGAACGCGAAATAGCAACCGTTTCGGCCGAATTGTGTGGCCGAGTCATCGAGAATTGGGTCCAACGAATCGACCGCTGCAAACGTGCCCGCGGTGGCCATATGAACGAAGTCGAGTTCCATTCATAAATGTTTTGATTGTACTTCAACCCGATAATAAAGTTTTTGAAATATCTTAAATAGTCTGCATTTTATTTTGAAAAAAAGTTGTCAAGTCCTTATTGGAAAACCCTTTAGTAATAATAAACATATTGCCCAACGTAATGTCTGAAACAGATGTAATTAACAAAGGTGTACCTATTAAAATATCTGGTCCCACAATGCTATACATACTATCATATATAGCATGTCGAAAATAAAGTTTAATGATGATTAAAAATGGTATTAAGCATTGTCTAACATCAAAACAAAATCTACTAAATATTTAAGCTATAACAATAAAAATTAATTAGATTGGTAGTCTGCAAACATTATCAGTATAAATCAGGAACTGTACGGGAATTCTTCATCTGACTTGGTATATTTTATAGATAGAAAGAACTTCAATACAAATCATATTCTTTGGAGTGTCCAACTATCCGTGCGTCTGATGATAAGATTTGACTTGACCGTGCCATAAATCATTTAAAGCACTATTTGTGTTCATGCAATAGTCCTTTCAATCATTATGTTAAGTTGGAGTAGGACAATTGCAACCATGTTTTTGAATAGTTTTTAAAAAAATAATCTGTTAGAGACAAATTTCTAAACATACTCTATACAACCTATAAAATTCGTGAAAATTTGTATAGAAAAGTAAATAAACCAACAGTATTGTTATATAATCCACATATTAAAATTCTTGTTTTTACATGCGTAGATAAGATATTTATTTCGAAAACACATGTAATTTTATTTATTAGTTCAAAATAGTTGAAATAGTATGTCATTAAAGATGAGTACGTAATTGTGCTTTACTCACAACCAATAAGAACTAACTGGTATTTGGGTCTATTCAAACATCTTTCTTTCTAAAATACTGTATAACACACTATGAGAACTGTTATTTTTTTTCTTTCAATATATGTGCAATTTTACACTTGAACGTAGGCGTTTCCAAGCTTCTGGATCAAAACATGTTTTCTTTAAGTTGAAAAGTACAGTAGTTAGTGACTACTCTTTCCTATACTATCAGGTTGTTACAAATGTAATGTCCGTTTTTTCCTTCAGTCTGAACTGAATCGCACCTGTGTGAAGATGTGTCTGTTTTTGGTGAAAATTATATATATATATATATTATTATTATAATATTATTATATTATATTAAATTTCGATAGAGATTAAATGCAGCTGCAGCAACGCGAGAAATTAATCAGACGTTTGGTGAAACCACGTGTAATGAACGCACATTACGGCGATGGTTTAAAAAATTCAGCGAGGGAAATTTTGATTTGGAAAATGAGGCTCGCGGATATGCGCGTAGTACCGTTAATGACGACGAGCTGTGTGTAGAAGTTGAAAGTAATCCGTCGACAACAGTGCGTAGCCTTGCAGAAACATTTCAAGTGTCCATTGCCACCATTAGTCGTCACCTTTCTTCGATTGGCAAAGTGAAGAAACTCGATCGATGGGTGCCGCACCAATTAACGGAAGCCAATAAGCTCCGTCGATTAGAGGTGGCTACCTCTTTGGCTAATCGACAGAAAGTTCAGCCGTTTCTTCATCGAGTGGTAACGTGTGACGAAAAGTGGATACTTTATGATAATCGGAGACGGTCAGGACAATGGTTAGATCGAGGTGAAGCACCAAGACAGCATGCACGAGCATCACTTCACCCACGAAAGATTATGGTGACTGTATGGTGGACCAGTAAGGGTATTATTCACTATTCATTTTTGCAACCTGGTGAAACCATCACGGCAGCGTCCTATTGTGCCGAACTGGAAACTATGCATGGAAAATTGAGCCTCTTGCAGACCTCACTAGTCAATAGACATGGACCCATACTTCTTCATGATAATGCAAGACCTCATGTTGCACGACAGACGATCCAAAAACTTTCGGAATTTGGTTACGAAAATCTCCCTCACCCACCTTATTCACCTGACCTTTCGCCAACTGATTTTCATTTTTTCCGAAGTTTAGACAATCACTTAAAAAATAGGGACTTCCCTGACCGGGAGTCTCTAATAGCAGTGTTTGAGCAATATGTGAGCCGTCAAAACCTAGATTTCTTTTCAAAGGGAATTTTTCAGCTTCCAGGCCGTTGGCAACAAACTATTGATGTAAATGGAGACTATTTTGCAGAATTAATATTTATATTTTTTTAAGTTTAGACTTTTTTTATTCCTTACAAAATCGGACATTTCATATGTAACAACCTGATATAAACAAATATCTACTTTTCTATTAATCTACTTTTCTTTCAATTACTTAACATATATGTTTAATATATGACAAATACATATGTACGAAGGGTGTTTTTTAAGTAAGGGTCGTTTTGCTGTATACACTAATAGGTGGTGCGTGTGCTGCAATGAGTGCCTGCGTCGTGTCCCGGCATTCCTTGGAAACAACAGTGCTCAGTTGCAGCTGTGTAGGTAACCTGTACGGTTCGGTGTCTTTAAAATGATTATCGAATAGCCCGTCCCACCATAAATGCGATAACCTACGACCAAAGCCTGCGAAAGCTACGCAGAATGATTCAAAACAAAAGGCGGGGTATGCTGACAGGAAATGTTGCTACTCTATGACAATGAAAGGCCGCAGCTCAGACCCGAGCTTTATTGGACTATTTTGGCTGAGAAGTTTTGGACCACCCTCCCTACAGCCCCGACCTCGCGCCGAGCGCTATCTCAAGCATTATCTCGGCGGCAACAACTACAACGATGACGAAGACGTGAAAACGGGCGTGACCTCTTGGTTATCAGAGCAGGCGGCAAGTTTCTATGAGGAGGGTATTCAAAATTTAGTTGTAAGATTTGATAAGTGTTTAGACAAACTTGGCAGCTATGTTGAATAATAGAGAAATGTATGTAGAATCTAAAAATAAATTTGGTTTTTGAAAATTTTCTTTTGTTTGGTTTTAATTTTTAAACGCTCCTTACTTAAAGAAACACGCCTCCTAGTTTTAACAAATATTTATATTTACAAATATAATTGAGTTATATATTAACAACATTTAAATCTAAAAATTTCCATGTCTACATAAATAACAATCTCTAGGTTATACAATCCCATCTACATCATCCACAATATTGCAATGTTCCAGACAAGATCTTCAATGAAATAAATTCACAGCTTGTTGATATTGCTTCGGTAATCGAGACCAAATATGTTCTAAATCAATACTTTTTCTGCCCATTAAATATGATTAAGAAATAAAAATCAATCATTATATTCTATTCCAAAAAATTAACCAACTTAACATTATAATTCACCAAACTACTCCAAGAATATCCTATCATCAAAATTAACGCGCAATAATACAATATAAAAATTAAATACAATTAATATTTTTTACGACTCAATTTTTTTCAACTAAACATTTACAAAAACATTCAGCATTCGATAAGCACAAACAAAAAAATTTCCAACGTGTAAACTACAACTTGATTTGCC